>JAUMJK010000659.1:0-232500 GCA_033558105.1 Coccyzus lansbergi
GAGAAGAGAAGAGAAGAGAAGAGAAGAGAAGAGAAGAGAAGAGAAGAGAAGAGAAGAGAAGAGAAGAGAAGAGAAGAGAGAAGAGAAGAGAAGAGAAGAGAAGAGAAGAAAAGAGAAGAAAAGAGAAGAGAAGAGAAGAAAAGAGAAGAAAAGAGAAGAAAAGAGAAGAAAAGAGAAGAAAAGAGAAGAAAAGAGAAGAAAAGAGAAGAAAAGAGAAGAAAAGAAAAGAAAAGAAAAGAAAAGAAAAGAAAAGAAAAGAAAAGAAAAGAAAAGAAAAGAAAAGAAAAGAAAAGAAAAGAAAAGAAAAGAAAAGAAGAAAAGAAAAGAAAAGAAAAGAAAAGAAAAGAAAAGAAAAGAAAAGAAAAGGAAAAGGTCTTTTTCTTTAGGACTAATTATCAACATACTTTCAAAAGTAGCCCCAGTCTACACAAATGTCTCTCATGTTGTTTATTAGTCAACATCAGGAAATAGCCTGGAAGAAATAGGTGTGATAGGTAGCTTCTCTGATAGAAAAATAACTCCCAATAGATGGAAAAGTATGTTCAAAGTCTGTGGTCTTGTTTAATTCATTAAACATTTATTCAGTGATTATTGAACAATCACTATTCAAGCAGCAACTACTTAAGCTTCCAGGCAGACACCTTCCAATAACAATGACAGAAGACATGGCTGACTCGGGAGATGTCTCAAGCCCCCCCAAGCCAGGATATTTAAGCAGAAGTAAGAATGCCAGCCCAGGGGTGGTTTTCTGCCCTTAATGCTAACAGGGAAGTAAGAGGAGCCAGAAAATACCCTAATCTACTGTTTTTCTGATTCTCTGAGCATTTAGACTCCTCTCCATGATTCCTCAGGTTTTGGATTTCAATTTCAGAAGCAGTTCTTGTTTGGCTTGAATAATCCCTTTCAACACAAGCATTTACATTTTCCCTCCCTCTTTCCTTTCATGTCAAAGGGTATGCAGGTCTTCTATGACTTTGTTGTGGCTATGGTACATTTACATGAAAAGGAGATGAAGGATTTCAGGAGGATGTTTCCAAAGGCTCAAATGGCAGGCAGGCATGAGTTCCCTATAAAGGATCTACATGTGCTGAAAGCCTTCAAATATCTTGATTTTAATTTCCTGGCTTCTTGACTTAGCATCACCCTGCATTCTCTTTTCTTTCTTTTTCCTCCTGACTTTCTATTCAATAATTTTAACTCACAATGCCATTTTTAGTAGGATTTTCTCTTTTTTCACTACACCTGTTATGTCAAACTTATATTAGAGATTCATCTATAGTTCCTTCTTGAACCGATTCCTGCTTGCTGTTTAGGATTTACAGATGCTTTTCACAGATATTGTAAAGAGTAAAGGGTTCTCAGTTTACAACAGCACAGATTTTAAAGTCATAAATTCTTCAGCTTGTAAGCAAAGAATGGAGTATTCATACAAAGAGAACAGGTATGAGGGGAAAAGATTAAGAAGAGGCAGAAAAATACCACTTTTTATTTAGTAGGTTTATTTACTAGGTTAAATCTCATAAGTTTCCTTTAATGTAATGGTATAATTTTTTTCTTGTTCCAAAAGAAAAAAAAAAAGATCTCTCTGATGAAAATTTATCACAGTCAAAATAAAAAATGTAACAGACCAGCATAAAACATTTAAAATAACAGTTAATAATGTATACAATAAAATACTGTACTAATATATTGACAAATACAGAAATAAAGTATTAATGTGATTATTCTTCATCAGTGCAACAGTTATTCTTCCTTGCCTTTCAGTTTTAATAAAGCCTCTCCCCCACAATCAACAATTTCACCATAATCCTTTAAAAACAAACAAACAGACAAAATGGAATTTAAAATAAGGATCCCCAAACAGATTTTCCTTTGACATCTTACACATACACAAACTAAGGTAGCAGTAATTTATTCTTGGTTTACACCAGGGTAAGTGAAATGAGAACTTACTCCATAACAGCTTAATTAAGGAAGCACTGTAACTGTAGTTCGTTTATATTTATTTTCATTACTCCTGGGAAACAGGCAAGTGCTACTGTCACCATTTTTCAGATGCTGACTGAAGCATGGGGAGAGGAATGGTCCAGTCTGTAAATGAAACTTAGTCTAGATGTAGTAATGCTTAGCTCTTTGCCGCAATGTTTGAAAGTAGTGAGACACCTGAGATAGATAGCCATAGGCTCTTGAGGACATATGGGTAAGACTGACATACCTAAAACTGTAATTCATAACAGACAGTATTTACAAATGTCTTCACAATCATCTTAGAGAGAGAATCTGACTCTGGACTGCTAGAGACCCCTCTTGGCTGCAAATCCTCTCCCATAATTAAAATAATCAGGTCAGTTCTTTCTTATATGAACAAGAAAAGATCTGTAAGGTTAAAGCACTCTCATAGTCTGTGTCGCTCGTGATTCAACTTTCTCTTTTCTCTGAACATATAAGAAACCATGCATATAAGGGATTCTATTTAATGAAAGAAATATAAAGGGTAAAGCAGATAACAGTGTGAGGACCCTTTCTTTCAAATGTTTTAATTATTATTTTCCTATGAGCTCTATATTACTATATCTTATCAGCAATTACTTCATGTGTCCTAGCTGTCTTATGGAATTGAAATGTTCAGGGAGAATAAGTCCTCTTAAAATTATTGTTTCTTTCATTCTGTTTCCTAGTTAGGGCTGACTTTGACGTGTTATTTCAGATAGATGGACCAATTAAAATCTGTTGCTACAATTGCAGATGTGTGTGTGTTCTGATGCGCACAACATTCTCACACTCGTGTCATTGCTGAAGCTAGATTTGATTTTCCAATACAAAAGGACAGGTTTCCACTTAAAATTTAACTTCATATGTAGAAAGATTCCATCATCCCATGCTTTGTGAAAAGGACAACTCATATGTCTCTTCTGAAAAGATATATATTAATTTAGATCAATGTTTCTAAAATATCATTGGCTCCTCAAGCAACAGAAAAGACACAAGTAGCTAAAATGATGGTCTTAGGCACGTGAGAGGGGTTCAGATAATGTTTCTAGTGATTTTCATAGAATTATAGAATCATAGAATCACCAGGTTTGAAGAGACCCACCAGATCATCGAGTCCAACCATTCCCACCAGTCCCTAATCCATGCCCCTCAGTAGCTCATCCACCCGCACCTTAAACACCTCCAGGGAAGGTGAGACAACCACCTCCTTGGACAGGCTGTTCCATTGCATAATGACCTTTTTAGTGAAGAATTTTTTCCTTATGTCGAGCCTGAATCTCCCCTAGTGGAACTAGATACTATTCCCTCTTGTCCTGTCCCCTGACACTTGGGAGAAGAGCCCAGCTACCTCCTCTCTACAACCTCCATTCAAGTAGTCGTAGAGAGCAATGAGGTCTCCCCTCCGCCTCTTCTCCAGGATAAACAACCCCAGCTCTCTCAACCATTCCTCATAAGGCCTGTTCTCCTGCCCCTTCACCAGCTTTCATGCTCTTCTCTGGACTCACTCCAGGGCCTCAACATCCTTCTTGTGGTGAGAGGCTCAGAATTTTACACAGGATTCAAGGAGTGGCCTCACCAGTGCTGAGTACAGAGGGAGAATCACCTCCCTGGACTTGCTGGTCACACCATTTCTGATACAAACCAGGATGCCATTGGCCTTCTTGGTCACCTGGGCACACTGCTGGCTCATGTTCAGTTGGCTGTCGACCAACACCCCCAGGTCCCTCTCCTCCTGGCAGTTTTCCAGCCAGGCTTCTCCCAGTCTGTAGCTCTGCATAGAGTTGTTGTGCCCCAAGTGTAGGACCCGGCATTTGGTCTTGTTAAACCTCATGCCATTGGACACTGCCCAGCGGTCCAGCCTGTTTAGGTCCCTTTGCAGAGCCTCCCTACCCTCCAGCAGATCAACACTTCCACCCAGCTTAGTGTCATCTACAAACTTGCTAAGGGTACCCTCAATGCCTTCATCCAGGTCGTTGATGAAGACACTGAACAGGACTGGACCCAACACTGAGCCCTGGGGAACCCCACGTGTAACTGGTCTCCAGCTGGAGTTAACTCCGTTTCCCACCACTCTCTGGGCCTGGTCATCCAGCCAGTTTTCCACCCAGGAGAGTGCGCGCCTGTTCTGGCCAGAGGCTGACATTTTCCGTAGCAGAATGCTGTGAGAAACTATGTCAAAGGTTTTACTGAAGTCCAGGAAGACACATCCACAGTCTTTCCCTCATCCTGTAACTGAGTGACTTTGTCATAGAAGGCAATCAGGTTAGTTTGGCAGGACCTGCCTCTGGTAAACCCATGTTGACTGGGCCTGATCACCCGGTTCTCTTGCATGTCCTTCATGATCATACTCAAGATGACCTGTTCCATGACTTTCCCTGGCACTGAGGTCAGACTGACAGGCCTGGAGTTCCCCAGATCTGCCTTGTGCCCCTTCTTATAGACGGGCATGACATCAGCCGACCTCTAATCCAGTGGAACTTCCCTAGTCATCCTGGACTGCTGGAAGATGATGGAAAGGGGTTTGGCAAGCTCATCTGCCACTTCTTGCAAAACTCTTGGGTGGACTCCCTTTGGCCCAATAGACTTGTGGGTGTCTAGCTGGGCAAGCAAGTCTCTAACCACCTCCTCTTGGATCATGGGAACCTTGTTCTGTTCCTCCAAGCCCTGGGGTTGTGCACAGAGGGAACAACTTTCTTTACAATTAAAGGCTGAAGCAAAGTAGGCATTGAGTACTTCAGCCTTGTCTTCATCCCCGGTTACTGCTGTTCAGTCTGCATCTAGTAGGGACTGGAGATTCTCCCTAGTCCTCCTTTTTGCTGTTGATATATTTATAGAAAGATTTTTTATTGTCTTTCACAGACTTGGCCAATCAGATTTCTAGTTGGGCCTTAGACTTCTTGATTTTTAACCTGCACATTCTCGCCTCCTCCCTCTAGTCCACCCAGGATACCTGCCCCTTCCTCCAAAGTTCATAGACCTTCCTCTTCTTACTGATGTCTCTCAGGACCTCCCTACTCAACTATGTTGATTTCTTGCCCTGACAGTTACTTTCCCAGGAACATGAGGTTGGCTTTCTACTGGGTTGCTAGGAGTTCCTTTTTGAAGAGTGCCCAGCCCTCATGGACTTTCTTGACCTTAAGGAGCACCTCCCACTGGACTTTTCTGACCAGCCTCCTGAACAGTCCAAAGTCTGCTCTCTGAAAGTTGAGCACGACTGTTCTGCTGACCTCCTTCTTCATCTCATACTGCACTGAGAACTCTGTCATCTCATGATCCCTCTGCCCCAGGCATCCTCCAACCCTCACATTCCCCACAAAGCCTTCTCTGTTCATGAACAATAGGTCCAGGTGGGCACCATCCCTTGTCGGTTCACTCACCAGCTGTGTGAGTAAATTGTCTTCTACACTCTCCAGGAACCTCTGGGACTGATTGGTAGGAATCGTTGGACTCAATGGTCCGGTGGGTATCTTCCAACCAGATGATTCTATGATCCTATGATCATTTTTACAGTAAGAAAAGATATTTCAGGAGTGGAAAAAAAATGCAGGAAACAACATAGATGAAATTGACACTAATTAATGCAGAACCTATTCTTCTGTAATTATACTAATTGATATTGGTTGCTGGAAAATTAGGTGTGATACCATATCTCTGGCTAATAAAGCGAGAACTGGAAATGTGTCTGATGGCTTCTTCATTGCTTGTAATAATGCAGGAGGTTTATTCTACTTCTGTCATTCTCTGGAATACTCAGAGTGGGGTAGGCAGGTTCATAAACCATGACATCCTTCCATCTCTGACTCCTACAGAAACCAGTCATCAAAGAATACCAGCAGCCATTGAGTTGAATGTTTTTAGTAACTCCTGCTGTTATGTGGGCAGTTGTCATGCATGCCACATATATAGATGTATATGAATGTTGTTGCATGTTTAGGATGCCTACCCTCTGTCATGCTGTAAGCCTGGAATTCTGCTATTCATTTCTAAACTAAGAAGAAACCTCACAGCTTATTCAAAACCCTTCGTTCTTATTTTCACAGCCTATGTTCCTATCCTCCTCTGGGACTGAAAAACAGTGACCATAAGAAAAAAACTGAAAGAATATCTATACCTAACTGAAAATTTATTTCAGTGAAGAAAATGAGTGTATAAAACCAGAAGGTTTTGACTATTCAGAATTTCCCTTTTCTATTACCAAAAATCAAAATGTCAATATTGCCACCAAAACCAATTCACTCCTCAGAATTCTTTTGATGGTGATGAGTTTTTTTGCTTGGTTGGTTTTAGTTTGGGTTTTGTTTTGTTTTATTTTGCCAAAACATATCTACATTAGGTCTAAATTCTGTTCCTCAGGACAACTTTACTAAATGATGAGGACCATATTGTTTCATGTCCTTGTAGAAATAATTTTTATGTATTCTAAGCATAATAAGAAATATTGGCTGCATTCGTTCCAGTTTATCAGGTAAATATGTTTATGTGCAGTTTCTCTAAAACATTTAATTATTTACTCAGGAGACCAGAACAGCTGTTCTGCCAGGTAAATACATTTTGAGGCAGCTTTTTAAAATGTGTATTGTGTTAGATCTATTTCTACTTAAACATATATATATATTTTTATAATGCAAATTATTTTAAAAGGCAAAATCTATTACCTTCAGAGCCATTCTATTCTATCATGTAAACAGAGATTTTTGTGTCATGCCTTGCATAACAAAATTGCACCAGCAAGATTCTTTGAAAAGTCATTCTTACTTCATCTTGCAGGTCAGATTCTGATGCATTCATTTGTAAGAGGAGGAACAACCTTACCTGATTTTAGTGGAAATTCTTTTATATGCTTACATAAGACAGCAGTTTCCAACACAGCAATGCAAAATACATGAGTGTATTAGCATAACTAACTTGAGTAGATGTTTCACCCTTACTCCAGGAAAAGATTGTGTGTGCTGAAACACTGGTATATGTCTTATTATTCAGTCTGCCTTCTAAGTAAATTCAGAAAATGATTCCTTGATTAGAGCAAACCTTTACCACCTGTTCTAGAGCTGGGAATGCCTTTGAATCTAAGACTTCTATTTTGTGTTCACAATCCTTTTAGGGGTAATTTGACTTCTTTGCAGAAAAGTTAGATTTTGAGAGTGATACATTTGGCTTTTGAAGGTATTTTTTCTCTTAATCATTTCATGAAAAGCCACTTTTAAATTTAGCTTTCCAAGGTAACTTTCCTGCTTATTTTTCTTTAAAAATAACAGTATATTATCACCATGGTTATGAGTATTAAATGTATTACAATATGTTTATGAGCAATGACATTCCTGTGCTTGTGAAGTCTAAGGTAAAATTCTGTAGCATAAGAAACAAATTTTATTACACTAATCAATAAAATTCTTCTCCAGATCTCATGTGGTCAAAAGCTTGTTCTTTTATTTTCTCAGTTTTTCTAACAGAAGTGTTTGACTGTTTTACTTTTAATCTCTTCCTTCTAGTACAAATATCTTCAGCCATTTACCTTACTTCAATAGATGTTGCACAAAAGAGATTCCAAAAAGAGAAACCACAAAGAGATTCACCTTGGGAGAACTGGCCACCTGATGTTGATTTTATACATTCATTAAGAGATTACTTTGGCATATAACAAGCTCTTGGAGTTATTAATGACTTTATGCTAATCTAAATCTTGTAAGAAAAAAAGGGATGTAAGGAGATGTATACTTATTTAGATGAGTTGCAAGTAATTACTGAAGAGTACTTGATAGTTAACATAGGAAAAAGCACTGAAAACTTTTTAGCTTTGAAAACAGGTGGAAAGAATGTCAGAACTTTTTTGACTAAATTAGAATGACTTCATAGATAGATGATAAAGATGATATAACTATGGTTAGTTAACAGTTTTTTGAAAAAAAATCTTTCTTTAAATGCTCTTCCTGATTCTCTGATCATGCCCAGAAGTTTCAGTCTAAAAGCTGAAGGATGTTTGACAGATTCCTCCTTCCATTTGAAGTGCTTTGCTCATCCATCTAAAAAAACTTGAATAATAACTCAGTATCATGTCTTTTACCATTCTCCATCCACTTTTTCTCTTTTCCCTCATGGGCTGCTATAAGAAGTTAAATGATCCAACAACTTTGTCTTTCGTCACCAGGGAGTGCTGCAAATTTTCTTTGGTGGAATCAAAGCATTCTAAAGATACTGACTAGGATAAATTTGTACCCTCCAAATATGTTATGTTCAAGTTGTTTTTTCCAAACGATCAGTCTTTTCTCAGATAACAGGGATCATTGCTTACCTACAGTGAGTGCTGTTTAAAGTTTACTACCTTTTCACCAAGTTCTCCTAGTGTGTGAAGCAGAAGGCTTCTTCCTACAGTTAATGTAGTTTTTCAAAATGAAAAGTATTAATTTGGTTTCATATAAAAGAGGAGTATCTTTGTCACCAGCAACCGTTTGATGATTTGATACTTTAAGAATATTTTAATAGTTTAAACACATTCTGTGTTTCAACATGGTTTACAGTTATGTAAACCATCCCATTACTCTAGATCACAAAATTATTCTTTACCGTCCAAGCCCATATCTTTGACATTAGTCAGTATCTGATACTTCAGTAGAAAAACTAAGAAATCGGTTATTATTTGCTTATATAACTGTGTGTTTATAAACTATATTTCTTCCTTATGGTTGGACTCGATGATCCAATGGGTCTCTTCCAACCTGGTTCTATGATTCTATGGTTCTATAAATGTTAGTTTGGAAGAGACTTCAATGATCATCTATTCCAAGACACATCTTAGTCTATGGACCAGGTTTCTAAATGCACTTAGCTGCATAGTGTTCCATTAATTTTAACAGAAGATTTTAACATCTAAGTAAAATCTGTTGTGGAATCTGTATTCCCATCATCTTCTTGCTTAATTTAATTTAAGTTTGCATAGTCCCTTTGTATACACAATATTTAAAGGTTCTATTAGATGAGTTCTTCAAAACCTTCATTCATTGGTTTAAGACTTTATTGTCTCTAGCTTTCTTTGTCACTTCCAAACCTATAGATGAGTTGAGGAAAGACTACATATAATTAGATTTCAGCTGCACAATCAGGAAGACTACCATTTTCATTTAAATTACATGCAAAACTTCTAATCTGGAACACCTTGGGAAGGGTACATTTTGGTTTTCCTCATTGTGCTATGAGATGCAGCGTAGGGCAAGGTGAACTTCCAAGGGGTATAGAACCATAAACACTGAGACATTTGCCAGAGATCATGTGTCAGTATCCTAAGCCTCTCTTGAAGTTTTTCTTCCCAAGTAATCTTGAGACAACGAGCTCCACAGAAATTTCAGTTAGTTTTAAAAAATACATGTATATAGCAGTATATATAGATAGATTCTTTCTTCAATATTCATTTCTGGAGAGACACAAAAATCATAACAATACAGTTAAATTATTATTTTTATGCCTGCAGAGTTCACAGAATCACAGAACAACCAGGTTGGAAGGGACCCATCGGATCCCCCAGTCCAACCATTACCACCCAACACTAAACCAAGTCCCTCAAGACCTCATCCACCCGTGCCTTAAACACCTCCAGGGAAGGTGACTCAACCACCTCCCTGGGCAGCCTATTCCAATGCCCAATGACCCTCTGCGTGAAAAACCTCCTCCTAATCTCCAGCCTAAATCTACCCTGGTGGAGCTTGAGGCCATTCCCTCTTATCCTGTCCCCTGTCACTTGGGAGAAGAGGCCAGCTCCCTCCTCTCCACAACCACCTTTCAGGTACTTGTAGAGAGTAATGAGGTCTCCTCTCAGCCTCCTCTTCTCCAGGCTAAACAACTCCAGCTCTCTCAGCCGCTCCTCATAGGTTCTGTTCTCCAGCCCCTTCACCAGCCTCGTTGCTCTTCTCTGGACTTGCTCCAGAGCCTCAACATCCTTCTTGTGGTAAGGGGCCCAGAACTGGACACAATATTCAAGTTAGATGTAAAGTATGCTGTTTGCCTTGTAAGAAAAAGAACAAGAATTTATGAACATGAATACATAAAAGGAATTTAAAAATAAGAGCAGAATATTGAGTTTGGGTGTGGGTTTTTTTGTTTGTATTGTTAATTGTTTCCTTTTTTAAAGAAAATTAATTTAGTTCTTCTCAATATTAATTTTCATTAATCATGTTGAACTGTCATTTTTTTCCTGTGATTAAAAAATGGGTGTCATAAGTTCTTATATTCCTGTCCTTAAAAGTTTTTATGATCTAAAAATAAGTCAGTTAAGACACAGTGCTTCATTATAGATAAGAGTTGTTTTTATAGTCTTTTTTTTTTTAGCACTCCAAAAGTATTCAGTGTTAAAGACAAGCACAGGTTAAAAATAATTTTTAAGTACAGCTACAGAAAGCCTGAGTGATTCATACAGTTTCAATTGTTCCTTTGAATTTGTCCTTTGCTTTCAATTGTTCTTATTTACATATAGCCTAGTTTCAGAGCAGAGACCTTTTAAGCACATCAATAGGTCAATAAATCTATGCTTTTAACAGGGATGTACTTCTGTCCATTCTTTATTTTGGAGCATTTCATTATATACTGTCCTGCATGACTATACAGTGCTGAACATGAAATGTTTACGTCAAATTGATTGGTTCTTTCAACATATTTGATTATCAGAAAGTGCAAAAAGGATGTTTTCAAGGTTTATAAAGGCATATATTGACCTTTCTTTGTGAATATAAAAGCCTAATTCTATTGCCATTATCCGCTCAGCAGAAAGAAGTAACATCTCCAAGGACACATGACTTAAGGACATGTTCTTTTATTGATGTAGACTTTTCTTCTTTCTGATGCCTTCTTCCGGCTACCTTTGCAAATCATACACAGAACTACAAACACAGTCAAGAAACTGATTTCTGGTATCATCAAACTCTGCCTGAACACAGAATAACTGTCTAAACTTTGAGCAATGTTCTCAAAGAGGAGTCTAAGACATAATACTTAGGAATCTGTCTCACACAAATATTGCAATAGTATACATATCAGCAACATGTGCCCAAGTAAACAAATTCCTTTATGTTGTGGGGAATCACACTCATTTTCCATCAGCAGTTCTTATGCAGAGTCATAGTTTGTGAAACCAGTGGTCTTGGTGCAGTTGCACTGTGTCAACAAATTCGAAATTTTTCAGGCCAATACTCTGCATTAAGGCTCCAGTTCCTACTAAAATAAAAATTACATAAGGGTCTGTCTTTACATATCTCTGTAAGGTAATGAATTTCCAATGGTACCTTACAGACGGTACAAATTATTCCAGTGATTGTTATAACCTTCCCTATACATAAGGGAAATATCCATTATGACATAATTTGAGATTGGTGACAGAAAATTCTCCAAGCTGTAAGAAATGAGATTTAAGAAGTCTAGTATAGGAGCAAATATGAGGGGAAGAGATGAATCTATACTGTTCCTAGGATTTTCCTCCACAGTTAAATGCATAGTAGGGTCAGCAAACAGATTGATTATCCTTGTCAGGATGCACTTCATCCTGCCTTGTAGCTACATATAAAGGCAGATTCAGAGTGGCTGTGTCTTACCTTGTACATCCCACTCCATAACTTGACTATGATCATGGGATCATTCTGCCCATGGACACTGTGTCTACATTTCCCTTTGCCTGTAATTTCTGTGATTAAATAAATGACCTATTTAGGGTCTCAAGAATGCATAATGTTCCAGAATCAGAAGGACATCTGTGGTTGTTGTCTGCTTGGTCACACTTGCAAATAGTTTCTGATTTTTGTCAAGGGAAGATGTGGCCAAAACTCCTAACTATTAATAAACATAATAAATCAAAGCATAACCCTGTACAAAGTGTTTCTAAAAGACCATTCTTTTTTCTTAAAGCTGCAAAACTGTTTGCAAACAGCAGTGTCTCTGTTCTCTGTGACCAATGTGATTGATGTCTGGAGGCCTTTTAATGTGCAACAAGTATGAAATGGTAGAGGATTTGATTCTTGAAGAAGTAAGAAGGGAGGTCAGCAGGACTGCCACGGTGGACTTCAGAGGGCAGAAGTTTGTAAATCAGTATCCCAAATAGGCCCTCCCTGAGTTCCTTAGGAATCAGTTCTGAAGAGCAAAGGAAACAAGGAAAGCTGGACTTTCATCAAGGTGAACTGGGAATGCTTAACCTGGAAAAAAGGACACTGAGGGGGTGACCTTATTTCTTTCTACAACTACCTGGAAGGAGTTGTGGAAAGGAAAGGAAAGGAAAGGAAAGGAAAGGAAAGGAAAGGAAAGGAAAGGAAAGGAAAGGAAAGGAAAGGAAAGGAAAGGAAAGGAAAGGAAAGGAAAGGAAAGGAAAGGAAAGGAAAGGAAAGGAAAGGAAAGGAAAGGAAAGGAAAGGAAAGGAAAGGAAAGGAAAGGAAAGGAAAGGAAAGGAAAGGAAAGGAAAGGAAAGGAAAGGAAAGGAAAGGAAAGGAAAGGAAAGGAAAGGAAAGGAAAGGAAAGGAAAGGAAAGGAAAGGAAAGGAAAGGAAAGGAAAGGAAAGGAAAGGAAAGGAAAGGAAAGGAAAGGAAAGGAAAGGAAAGGAAAGGAAAGGAAAGGAAAGGAAAGGAAAGGAAAGGAAAGGAAAGGAGAATTAATGTAGGAATCGTTCCATGTTGGATGGTAGCAAGCAAATTCTCCAGATTAAGTTTCTGTACTTTCAAGCTGCACAAACTCCAAAGCATTTCTAATCTGGGACAAAAGGGAAGTTAATAGATAATTCCTGTTTCCCCATTTTAGGATACTGATTTATTTTGCCCTCTGCATTGCAGATCTTATTTATGCTGGGTTCCTCTCTCTCTCTCCCTTTTTTCTTTTAGTTTTCAGATTCCTACTAAAAACTGGACAATTAAAGGGTGAGCTGTGTTGGATGGTAACAGAGAAGAACTTCAGCAGGTCAAGGGAGGTTTTGCTGTCTTTCATATTATCATTGTTCAATTTCTTCCAAAATTTATGCGGTGTGTATTCTGTAATACTGTTCTTCAGTCAATTTGTTCTCTCAGGTTTAACTTTATACCAGTTCATCATCAAGTGGGTTCCATTGTACAAAGCACAGTTCTCAAAAACAGTTTTTATAATGCAGCATACGGTGATGAACACAATTACCTGTAGGTTCATTTGACTAAAAAAGATGAAAAGAAGAAGAAAAAGTAAGAAATATAATGAAACTAAGTCTGTAGAAAGGTCAGTTTGTTAAAGGGACAGTTACTAAAAACAAAAAGGAAATAAACAAAAAACCCACATTGACGCAACATTCAGAAATAATAAAAATAGACAAAAAATGGGTAGATGTGACTCACATGTATATGAAAGGAGAGAAAACTTACAGAATTTTTTTAGATATAACACAATATTTGTAGATCACAGTGTTCAAGAGTCATTATCTAATGCTTTTGAAGGAGTGAAAGAAGAGGGAGACTGACACACCTTTGAGTGGCTGGATCTGTGTGTAGGTGCAAGTGTGATTTTAACTAGTCATTCTAAAGAAGCAGTGAGTTGAATGTTTCTTTAACCTAGTTATTAGGTTAAATTTCCACATTTGGTGTGGAGATACCACTACCTCTGTTTCACAGATGAGGAATAGAGGCATGGGGTACAAGAGTTATTCACTCAAGTTTGCAGGGAAGTGTCTTCATACCAAATCAGTGCTCAGAGAACTGCATCATGCACATTCTTCTCTCCTTGGGCAGATCAAACAGGTTGGAACCATACTTCATTATTTATTTTCTTAAAGGGAGGGGTTCAAGTTGCAAAACAGACTTTAAAACTGAGTACAGTATTTCTTCTGCCATATATAGAAGTCTGGATGGCAGTCTAGGAATAATAAATTGCCCCTGGAAACTTGCAGCCAAGAAAACTCACTGCTTTTAAATTTTGACTATTGTCTATCAGTTCATCACCAGTCACTTCACACAAACTTGCATGGTACAAGGGAGTGGCTTACTCTGAACTGGTTGATAGTCTGTATTACCTATGAGGTTTTGAATAATGGAGCTCAATGAAATATCTTTTTTTTTTTTTTTTAAATAAAGGCAGTTTTACCTGAGAAACTCTGTCCTGCTCTATCCTGTTATTCTTATCTCTGCATTTTCATTCAAAGCAGAAAAAGCACAGTGAATTCCATTTTGCAGAAATCTCAGGCTAGAAGTAGGAGGTATCTGTTCCTCTTGTTGTTTTTATCTTTCCTCATTTTTATTGGTAAACTATCAAGCAGGATGTTCCCCCCTCCTGGTTTTAAACAGCTTAAACTGATTGTATTTCAAAAAAATGCAGATGCATATATCTTTTATAGGAAGAAAGTCATTAAAGTTTGTAAATGTTAGAAAAAAAGAAACTGTGAATGATATTCTGGAAAGTGACGGCATCGTAAAATATGCACAATCTGGTCAAGTTCCAATTAAAAAAAATGTGTGAGCATAAACAACCTTTAAAAATAGCAATGTAAAATTTACGAGTGTAGAGAGGATTTGGAAGTTGTAGCCACGCCCAAACACATTTTCTGTTCTCATCAACCTGGTTTCTAATTTTGCATGCATTTTACATTTGCTGACACTTTCATATACAAAAAACCCTTTCTACTGTTGATGTGGACAAGCATCAAGCACAGCACGGCAAATGGATTCTTCAGTGGCAGAGGAACATTTTGCTGACATTTCCATCTTGGTCTGGCATACATTTCCTTTTACTTTTGGTACATGTTCCTGCTAAATCTTCCAGATGCTTGAAAATCAGTTGTGTAGGATGGATACTGTTAGAGAGTGTTTAACTATTCATGTTTAAATACCTAAAAAAGGTTAGGGAGTTATCTACTGTATCCAGTGCTTTCTATATACACATCTTCCTTGATCAGCTTCTTCCGTTTGAACATTTTTTTGGAGGTAAAGAATAGATATTCCTTTAGGAGTCTGTGGATTTGTTTTTCAGCTGTCTTGGGTGTCATGGTAGTTCACAATCTCTTTAACACAAGCCATTAAATTAGTGTCTTGTTTAACTGAACTTTGAGCTCCTTTTAACTCCTAAGATCTTTTTCCAGCTGCTATGTAGCCCTGAAGTTCCCTAAAGCATATAGATTTCTAAGTTGTAACATTTTGAATTTGTCTGGTGTCTGAAGTTTTAATTCTGGGTGTCTATGTGCAGTCAAGTGTTAATAATATTTCAAATCCAGTTCATCCTTATGATCCTGCATTACTGAACTATTCCAGAAAGTCTTTCCTACCCTAAGATGGGAGACCCAAGGATTATAAAAAACTCCTGGTAGCCAAAGTTAAGATACTACTTAAATTCATTTTGTGTAATGTAGAGAGACCAAAGCTGTTCTGTGTAATATGGAAAAATCAGTCATTTAGTCAGATTGAGGGAGAATAAACATGAAAACTATGACAACATGCCTCTCAGTGTCTGGAGCACTCATCTGAGAGGGCAAAACCCCATAGTTCTGAACTCAAGAAACATCTGAATTTTACGCTAAGAAATCACTGGAAAAAAAAAAAAAAACTGTTAGTAACTGAAGTGAGCATGTGAATCCACCACCTTCTTTCTCAAATGAGTGCACTTACCACTTCGTAGTCATCTCTCTTATATTTTGTCTCTGATGAACTATTAACAAATGTTAGCAAAACTGTGCTTCTTCACATTAAAAGTGGGTTCTGCTCACCTTTGTCCTGAGCAATGAGGTTCAATGCTTTTGCCTACTTCTCTCCAAGTTTGTGTTAAGTTGTTAAGTAGAGTAACATCTGGATTAATTTTACTTCTTCCTAGTTTATGAAAGAGGGTTTTCAGGCACTGTTTAAAACAGAGCTGCAGTCTACCAGTATGCACTGAAGGGAAGGGTCTTACTCATAGTGGAAAGCAGAGGATGTTCCCTCTGCTCTCCATTCATTTCCCTCCTTATTGTGTTTTCTAAGTCCCAGCAATACTAGAGGTATATTTTGATCAGAAAAATAGACATCACTACTTTCCTTGAAATCACTTGAACCTGGATTTCTGCTTTCTGCTGTTTCCCGTGCAGCCAAGTACATCATGGTGAAGAACGAATACATCTATAAATATTTTATTTACATTAAAAACCAATTAATCCTATATAAAGTGGATGTTTCACAGAACACTTTTATTTTTTTCCTGTATCTTTTAACTCCTTTGAATTTAAATTAATATATTACCTTTGTTTCTTGATTTAACTACACCACTAAAAAAATTAGCATTTTCTAATATGATAGAAATCCAGTTAAATAGCTGTTGGAAGCTGGCAGAATAGTAAATAAAGAGTTTGGTCAGATTTTCTATTGGTACACAAGTGATGGTAATCAGAATTTTATTTGGTCATTTGGTCATAAATGGTCATTTTTTTTTAAATGCCTCAGTTTCTCACCTCTGAAGAAAATTAAGACAAAATATATTGATTTGTTCATTCACAGATGTTTCTGTATCCTTTGTCTGAATCAGTTTTTAAGTTCTTATTGTATGGTTTTATATTAGAGAAATATTGGACCCTTTTGCCAAATGAAGTCATTACCTGACTTATCTTTCCAATTCATAGTGGATGAGAAAGACAAAGGCAAAAACAAATAAGTATTGACTGCTGAACAGAACCTGTTCCTAAAAAGATGCAAGATTATATCTTTTCTGCTAAGTAGAGATGCCCCATATTCACCCCTAGATCTTCCTTTTTATTTTCTTCCCATTTGCCTTATTGCCTAATACATCATTATATCTTTCTATCTACCTCTTCATAGAAGTGAGAAATAAATAAATAAATCAGAGAATACTGCTAACCAAAAGATCTGTATTTATAACTAAATAAATTAAGATTCCAAAGACAGTCTGCTAGGAAACACTGCAGCTTTCAGTGATGCAATGTTTTTCTGCCTCCTCACTTGATGAGAGAAATCACATTTTGAAGAATACTTTCCACACAAGACATTTTTCTTCCCATCGTCTTCATTCGCACCACCTGCTTCAGGAAATATATATTTTCCACATACTGCTCAAATGAACTAATCTATTTTCACTATGTGTCCTTTTTGGCAAAACATCTACAGTATTTCCTTTCATAAAGACAAATTTTGTTCTTTGGTATTTTTCCCCTTCCTTTTTCTTTGTTATTAATAAAAAAATATGATCCTTTATTTCCTCCTCAGGAAAAAAAATGAAAGAAAAAAAAAAGAAAAAAGAGAGAAAGAGTAAGCAAGCACAAGGAAAAAGTAAACGGAAAAAGAAACCATACTGAAGCCCTGAGAACTTAAAAAGTCAGGACCAGAACCTCAGGTATGTTAAAATGGTATGGTTTCATTGAAAAACTGTCTGTGAATATTGAATTGTTTAGTGTCTTTTGTCATGACAGTTGTACAGACAACAACACAAAGGAAAAACTGCCATTACTTTAATTTTTTATCATTTCAACAGAAACTGCCAATACTATGCCAGCTTGGAAATATGAAGTAATACTAGCTAGTTTCCCAAATAAAATCACTCATCTTTTCAGTGCAGAAGATATTTTTTAACAAGAATTCTACTACAACTATTCTTTCAGCATGTGCACTTATCATCCTAATTTTCCAAGGAGTCTCTGAGATTTTTTCCTATGAAAAATTCTTCCAGGTGAATAATATAACTTTTAGAATTTAAGGTAGATGTTTTGTCTGTCTGTCTGTCTATCTATCTATCTATTCATTAATTTATTTATTTTATCTTAATCCTCCTCCTTCATCAGATTATAGGTATCTTTTTGTTTCTTTTTTGCTGAATCCTCTTTTTTAGTGACAGAAGGAAACATTAATCCCTTGAGATTTTTCTGATTTTCATCTCTTCTGTGTGCTTTATGAACTTTATCTGAACATCTAAACAAAATTTATTAAGGTCAATAGTAGAGAGATACATTTGTGATGGGGTATATGTTTTGCTTTAACAATCTTTGTTCTGAAAAAGCAAATCAAGGCTAAGGTACTCTTGCTCTCTAGTCCTGTGTTGTATCGTTCTCCCAAAGTACAGAGAAATAACTTCAAACTCACTCCAGTTAATTTGTTCTGTTTGACTCATTACCTGACAGGTCAGGGATTAAAAGATCTCTGTGTAATGTCCTGGGTTATTTTATTTATTTATGTGTTAGTAATCTGTGGATATTTTATATTTATTTTCAAAAGCTGACTTCTTACATATTCTGACAATACAGAGAAGACAACAAAAACAGAATTCAGAGTGGTCTGAAAATATATATGTGAAGGACAAAAAGACATAAGCTTTTCATTACTCAAGGAGAAACTGCATGCCATAATTACACTAAGCACATCATCTGACATTAAAATGTCACATATATTAGTAGAGAACCCAGAGAGGGAACTTCCAGTAAGTGCTGGACTCATGATTTTGTCTTTCAAGGACTAAATTGCCATATACTTGGGATTGTCATGCACCATTTCTTTAGTCTTCAGAATTCTGCAGTTAGCAGTATTTGATCTTGCCCAGTTTAGGAAGCACTGCCTAAAACTTCATTTAACTAGACTTCACTTCTGTTACCTTTACCTTCAATCAAGTTCTTCATTTACTTCCAGTTTTCATTTCTTTTCTTTGTCCTAAGGTTAGCAACAGAGTGAAGATAAAGATTGTAAATGTTGCTTGATTGTCTTTTAAAAATAAGTGTGTTCCCATAACAGGCTTCTATTAAAATAAGAGCAGGGCAGAGCAGCAATAGCTTAAAAGGTGAAAAGGCTGAATGGTGTTGTTACCTGTATGGGACATCCAGTTGTTACAAGCATGAATCTGTTGGTTTTTATGTTTGAATTTAATTTCTTAAAAAAAAAAAAAACAAAAAAAAACCAAAAAAAAACCAGTAGCTGTAATTAATGTCTGAGCTGAACCTAGTTTAATTCTTTATAGACAGCATCTTTGCACTTTTTTCAGACTTTTCCTTCCCATGCAGGATGCCAGTAAAACAGATAGACAGTCTCACTTCTGATGCAAAAGGACAGTAGTAAAAATATCACTTTTGTATTTTCACTATTGCCTTCGGAAAGAGAGATCTCCCAACACTGGAACTTATACAGTGAAGTAGGGTATGTATAAAGTTATTATTCTGTCCAGCATTGAGTTTATGCCATTGCTAATGACTATTGATCATTACCTAAGTCTAACTGCTTTCCATAGAAGAACACGAGGAATAAAGACACCAGGGCAATTTAAGAATGTTGATGTTTCTGTCATTTAGTGATCAGTACCCTGTACCTCAACTCTTTTGAGAGACTAAATTTGGTCTGAGTTGTAGGTAGCAATGTGTATCCATATTTACAACACTGGTGGTTTTTTTTTTTTGTATTTGGGTTTTCAGGGAGTAGAACATGGTTTCATATGTTAATGTTGAAGTCTGCAAAGGCTACACTTAGGATCAAGTGTACTTGGAGAGTCAAATTCTGTCTTTCAGTGTTGATGTGGTAAATGACTGTTCAGTGCAAGAGGCACAACATTCTGTCTGATAGCCTCTAAATGTCCATATTCTGCTGTCTTCACATTTCTTCGGCTACTTGACAACATAACTTTAAAGATCATTAATGATGAGAATGGGCCTAATATCACTTCCCCACCAAGTTGTCAAATAGTCTAGGCAACAGCAAGGATAGCTAAAACAATAAGAAATGTTTTCTTTCTTTCACATAAGAACAATAAGGACGCCTATCATGGACTACATGAATATCTAAAGAAAACAAGTATCAGAGGGATGCACTAAGGAACATAGAGTACTGGGAAATTATAAGACATACCTAAAGCATGTTTCATACACTGCCATATACTAATCCTTTGCTTACTCTACTCTACTTCCCACCCAACCTTTCCTTTTCTAGAATTAGATGTCAAAAAGAAAAGGGGAAATACTTCTGAAACTGATTTCAGTTCCATAAAGGACATATTAGATACTAATACCTGACATAGGTTTGCCAACAATGGTATAAATACTTATGCAGCATTAAAAAAAAATAATCAAAGTTCAACATGTATAATATTTAAACTCTTACTGAAGGTAAAAATTTCTGTCCTTAGAAATTAAGAGTGAAGGAAACAGAAGTAAGATAATAACAGCAACAAGCTTTGAAACTTCAGGGATTCTCTGAATCTTTTCAGAGAGAATAATAAATTAAATCTCCCACAAAAGATACTTAACGTATCTGGAAGGGGTTATAGGCGATGCATATCATCCATTATCCAATATGATTCATATCAGGCTTAAAGTCAGGTCCTTCTCAATAGACCGATAGCTCCCACAAAGTTTTCAGTTATAATTTGCTGTTGGTAATTTTTTTGAAGGAAATGGAGAGATCATTTTAAGCAAGTTTGGGAATACAAAGGGAAAATACAGATTCGGGGGCATAAATCTGCTCTAGATAGCTTATGTATTTCAGGGTCTAGATTTTAAGTAGATGTTCACTGCATCATTAAATTTCAGCATTTAGAGTATACATCAAAAATAAAAACTTTGTTCAGTCAGAGAAGGCAAAGATTTTGAAATCTTTGGCAGGGTGTAAAATGGTAAAATTCCATTGATTTCCATGGAGATGCAGCAACTTACATCAGCTGGGATTATGGTCCACAATCTCCTCAACAGAAAACAAAGTCAAACTGTGAATATTGAGAAGCAGGAATCTGCCTAACTTCTTCTGACTTTGAAAAGGTTGCAGACAAGGTTGACAGTGTCAACGCATACAGCATGATTTATCTGGAGTTTCAGAAAGCCCTCAATAAAGTTCCACATGACAGGCATCTGTTAAAGTTAAAAGCTACAGGGATCCAGGATAAGACATGGAAGTGAATAAAGAAATAGTTAAAAAACAGAACACAAAGGCTACCTGCACGATGAGCTAGACTGCTTCCCCGACAAGGCTGATATTGGCAATGTTTTTGACATAATTGTGTTAGTTCTTGTAGATGTAGGAGACATCTGAAAATGTTTATTGAAAAAGTATAAAGAAGAGGAAGGAAGGGGAAAAAACAGGGAAGAGAAAAGTTGTTAAGTAACCCGAGCAAGATTTATACCTTTTATTTATTTTTAATTTATATTTAAACTAACTCAAGATTTGCTATTGTTTTACAGATTATTTCAGCATGTGTTCAAGAAGGGTAGTAGAAAATAAACACTTGCAATGGAGCAGGAAACAAGTTCTCCAACAGCTGAGTGGAATGCAGCTGCTTAAACGCAGCCTGGCTACAATCAGCTACAAGTTGAGAGCTTGTTATAGTGGAGGGAGGGGGATACTATCAGGCTGGATCAGTAGGGAGAGCAGACTCCCCTTTGATCTTCTTTTGGCTTTCATGCATGTATAAAAAATGCAAATAAAATAGACCCACCATTTTCTGTAAATTAATGGAATTTTCCCCCTCTCAAATTATTGAGCCATATTTTTTCCGTGTGCTTTCAAACAAATTAAAATAGCTTGAAAAAAGGGGACTTAAATATATTGAATGCATAAAAATGGGAGTTCTGCATAATCAGCTTCCAAGAGTTCTTAAATCTCTGTATATAAACTGTTTAAAAGTAAATTAAAATTATTCCTTAATGAAATACAAATCTGAAGTCACTTGAATAACTAATCGTTTTATGACCCATGCAGTGAATTTTTAATGCCTGCCTCTACCTGATTATTTTAGATATGTCTGTGTTGTAAATTAAAAGCTACATAAATCATTAATGTGTTGATACAGATCAGTGAGCTGACTGCACTGTATCTTATTCCTTAGGACATGCAGTGTCTGATTCACCTCATTCCTGTTTTATTGAGTCCAGAATTATTTCACATCTGGTTTTGTTTAAAAACTTATTTGAAGAATTTGAATGGACTTTGTATAGGATTTGTAGCATCGAGGTTACCTACAACTTACAGACCTATAGTTTGCAAAAAATCTACCACAGGCAAGGAAGTTATTATTTCCAAGACAATTACCTTGTACTTGCAGAAAGCATTTTATCCATGGTACTCAAATTGCTTTGCAACCATTAATTAAGCCTTCCAGTTCACAAAACCCCTTTGAGGTAGGTAACTATTAGGATTTCTGTCTACAGCCTGGTAAACAAGGACAAAACCATTGACCACTTAAAATAGAAACAGATTTGGGAATAGAAGCCTGGTGTCCTGACTTTCATTTGCCTACTTTAATGGTTAGGAAAAACACTCCCATAAGAATAAAAAGCACATTTTAAAAGTACAAACTGAGTCCCTGAAGTGAAGGAGAAAAAACTTGAGATCTGTAAAATATTTAAAACTCATGGACTATAGAACTTGGCACAGGTTTGTATGAGGGAATTTGCTGAAAGGAGAGAAACAAGCCCTATGGAATAGCATTTTACCTTTACCTGGAACAGTAACAGGGATTTGCACTGTGTTATCAGGTCCCATGATTCTCCGGCATCAATGAGCCATCAGATGGGTCCACAATTGCTGCATTGGAAATGGTGTTGCTGTTCTTTTGTCTTTGCTGCCTCAATCATTTGCCTTGGATTGTAAAAGCATAGATTCTGAATCATATATTCATGTTGTGTTTTCTCTGAGCTTTCCTTCAAACTTCCATAATTGAGCTTTGTTTCTTGACAAAAACACTCCATTTGCTAAGTGTGTTTAAACAGCTGCATTTAAACTGAAAATCTAATGTTGGTATTCAGGTGGATTTTTGTGCTTTTTATCAGTGTGTGCCTCTTGGCTAAATTAGAGCCTGGTATAATGAATACTTGTGATGGAATAGGGTGTGTTATCAAACACTCCCATTGACCCGTGGGAGAGCATTTCTGTGAGATCTTACTGCCAGATGAAGTTTTTAAAAGACCAAATACTCTGTTATTGAAATACGTTCTAGTTTTAGTAAAAAATAAATGAAAGTAAATCATTTTACACTCTGTGAAGGTATGACTTCTGAGCATTAAAATATTCAGTCATACAGAAAAGCTCACTCACATTGTCTTTGGGTCTTTGCTGTACTGATAATTTAAAAATGAGAAGAGTATTTGTAGTAGAGAAAATCTGTAGATATTTTAGAATGGATGATAGGATGAAAGCTACAATCTGTTCAAAATAAATTCAGTCTCACTTACACCTCAGTAAATCAAAAATTACTTCCCTGGAGTCAACAGTGTTACCTTGGATTTCAAAAGAGTTACTGAGACTGGAGATTGTTCCATTGTATTATCAATATGGAAACCTGCAATTACCTCTCTAAAAGATAACAAAGAGCCTGTCAATCCTCTTTCTTTATCCCTGTTTGATCTGGACTGCCAATGTGTTGTTATTTGCACTATTTGATGTATGTTAATTTACAGAGTATGTTTGTGACTTCTGTTGATAAGGACTCACTTGGTTGGTTCCTTGTCCATTGACCTAGGGGGAAAAATGTCTCTTTAACCCATTTTGCAAATGTATTGCACGCTATATTAATATTGAGATAAAAAAGCAAGCCACAAAGACTTGCAGAAAGAAGAAAAGAGAAAGTCCTTCATGTTTTTGTAGTGTACTGCTACTAGCTTTTATTTTATTTTTCAAGTTATTATCAATGATCCCCCAACCTTTTTATATAGATATGATGTGTGTATCAGGAAATTATACTGAAGTCCATAATACGGGTGTCTATTGATTTCCATAAGCAGAGGAGTTCGCTCCTTTTAAAACTAGAAGGGATAGTTACATGATCTGCTTTCTACTCCTGGGTAGAGTTAACTTTAATTTTTTACCAAAGTGATATTTGCAATGGGGAAAAAATGTTCAGCTTAGATTCATAAGTGAGCACAGTCAAGCTGAGCAAAAACGCAAACAATGCTTGTCTCAGCAAGAGCTCTTAACAAGAATAGTATTAATTGTTCTGGCAGTCAATGGCTAGTGGAGTTCATTTATTCAGTAAATACCACTGCAAAAATCTTCTATACTTCAGAATTTAAATGCAAACAGGCAAAGGTTATTTTGAGTCGTATTATAAGGTGCCCTGAAATTAATGTACTGAAACCACAGATATGCTATCAAAACAGCCCTCAAAGTTCTACTTTATTTTTTTCCCAGCATTTGTTTTTCATTCACTTTTTTTGTGTTGTTTGTTACTATTAGTATTAGTGTCATTCTCTCTTCTGGTCTAGAACATCTCAGACTTTCACTGTTGTTTTCTTGGGTTTTGGTTTGGGGGTTTTTGGTAGTTTTCAGTTGGAATCATTTTTCAATTGTCACCTTCAGCATATTGATATTCTTCCTATTGGAGAGATGAGAGTGGAGTGGATATGATGGTGTTTTGTTTTCTGAAGATATGTGCCTAGCACTTGATTGACGTTAACATCTAAAAGTCATGATTTTCAGTTGAAACTCTTGTTTTGTTTGGTGTATCTACAACATATCTCATCTATTGTAGATTTCCTGATATATTTCCAGTCCTTTTCACTGGGAACAGTAGTAGAGACTATAGTTGAGTCTGTGTCTGCTGTTTGTAAGCCTTAAGTCATCTTAATCACGTCCTTGCAGAGCACCTCTGTATTGATTATGGAAGGAGTCTGCAGTGACCAAGAACCTGAGTTAGTCATTTAAAGTTAGGTAGGATGAATCCAGGTCCTATTCTCCCACTAATTAGTTAATACAAATAATGAAAATAGGAGTAATTTTATGGGTCCCCTGAAATTGTGATGATGGTGGGAGCTAAGGAGCAGAGCCATAGAAGGACAGAGACTGGTTTTAACTGGTTTTTATAGACCTGTATCTCCAGTGAAAGGAAACTGACTCCAAAATTTAATTGACATTTTGTCCCTGAACAGGAATAAGACCAGCAGGAGCAGAGGTTCTTCAGAGGCTTGTAAGCCAAATCCACAGGCACTCTACTCTGAAATTATATTTTTTGAGGACTGTATTTAAATTCCTTATGTGCCTTATCATGGTTATATATGTGCATATACTTTTGGTTTAAAAACAGGAAACAGAAGTACACTTTTCCAATGCTCATATTAATATCAGTTTCTACTTTGTTTCTTCCACAGCTGTTTTGCAATCTTTCCCATGAAACTGCAATACACTTTGTCTTATAATAGTGGCAATTATAATTTTTTAGGGTTTTTGACTTTTAATTTTTCCATAAAGACTGAGATGTCCCCAAGTAGTTTCTCTCTGGTTCCAAACACATATGTACAGTCACATCAAGCACCAAGCACTTTTTAATTCAGAACATTTTGTAGTGCTTTTTTTCTATAGTGTGGCACTGGTAAAGCCATTAAAAACAGCATCATACAACGTGCTCTCACAAAAGAAGGTGGTATAGAGGATCCTACAAAAGCAGAGTTGTGAGTTTAAATGAGACCATACAAAGAAGTTCTAGCAAAAAATAGGTATTTCATGGTTCTAACTGAAACCCTGAAATTTTTGGTGTCAGTGCTGTAAATGGCACAAAATTTTGGCAACATTATAATCACTTATTCACATAAACAAGTGTAAACAAGTCTAGTATGAATTTCTGCTTGAAATCAAGGGCCTTTCAAATACTTCATCATGATTTCAGACATGTATCATTCTTAGCAATATAGCACCTGCTTGGTGTTTTAAGGCCTTGATCCTTAGCTGACAGAAACCAGTGTATCGTTTTCCTTCAGCTATAGAGCTCACACTCAGTTGATAGCACTCTTGAAAGCTCCTGGTCAATATTGCTGAAGACTTTTATCAAACTTTTTGGGTTAAGTAGCTGTTGGGGGAAATTTTGAAAAGGTAAATTTCAAATCCTAATTCCCCTTGACTTTTACTGAATGTCAATGAGACTTTGAGTCATACATTCAGAAATAATTAGACGCTGAAATAAAAGAATAGGTGGCTACAGATATACTGAGGAAGAAAAAGAGTAAAATAAGAAAGAAAGGAAGAAACAACACCCCAGAACCAAAATGTTGCAGTTGGGGCAATCCATGACAAGTAAAAGTTGAGGGCAAAAGGACATCTTTATTCATTTTTACAAGACTTTTAATACCCCTTCTCAAGCTGCACGTTCATGCACAATTAGTTTAGCTAGAGACCAACAGTTCATAATTGGACAACTCCTTCTCAGTTGTAGCTTCATAACTGGGTGATTCCACCTGCAGCCTGGATGATTCCTAATCTTCTTGGGGTCTTCCAGCTTCTCCAAGGATACACAGGCATCTATTCAAGGCCAGTATTAAGCGCACATGCTCTTACTCCCCAAACTAGCTGAGTTTTCCCACATCAAAATCTATACAGGTGGCCAAATCCTAAATTATGCTGCTCTATTGCTGTGTAACTTGAAACGGAACAAAGTATTATGGAAAAATTCTCTAAAGGGCTGAAATTAATTTCTGAGGCTACTTTAGCATTTCTGGCTAGATTAGGACCTATCTTTTGCCTGAAGTCATTTGGAATGCATAACAAGGAAAACATTTATCTCAGCTGAGTACCTGGTTTGCAATACTTTCTCAGACTACAAGTATCATGCAAGATGTGGGTGTCTATCTCATATGACTCAATACTGACATTTCATTACTCAACAAAATTTGCCAGCCCTTCAGCTATAAGATATTCAGGTGATGAGGTACTCAATTGTCCTGATCTATTCAAGATATTCTTCGTCACAGAATAATTACTTATTGAAGAAAGATTTCATCAGCTTATGGGTTCCACCTCCAAAGAAAAAGAAAATCATTCCAGTTGTCCACTCCACAAATTTCCGAATGACACAGCAGAGTTTATTATCCACTTGGTGCAGACAGAAGAAGCTGAAGAGTTGTCTGCATAAACAGAATGACAGTTCTGGGACATAAATGAAAGGAATATGTCATGAGTTTGTAGTTAAGACCACCTGCAAAGATAGCTCTATGTGTAAATAGTCCCACATCATCCTATGGAAGAAACAGAGAACTTCCCATGGTAGTGTAGCATTCCCTGAAAGATGTGGTGTAACTCTTACCTCATTGGATAAAATCTTCCAACAAGACCAAACTGTAGCAAGATAACCTTTGGCACAATATTATAATCTGTTCAGCCCAGAGACTAACCCAGTACTACCTCCAGACTTGCAATTTGCATTCAAAGGGTTCGGGTAGTAACATTCAAAGTGGGATGGCAAGTGTGATGATGTACTTGTGTTATGTTGTATTATGTTTATACCATTAGATATGAATGGCCTCTTAAGAATTGTAAGCAAACACGAGGATGAATTTCAGTTAAATTTTTTTAAAAAAAAAAAGGCTCTTAATTTAGGTGGTCTTCCTGAAGAAAATTAAGTTATAATTAATCAAGATTGATAACTAAGAAACTGTGAAAAAAATTTGAATTTGAAAGATAATACTAGCAATAATAAGATAAACTAGTGATACAAACACTGACATTTAAGCAGTAATTTTTACCTCTGAATGTTCTGTACTGAGATAATTAAATGTAACATTGGTTACATAGTCTAAATGAAAACTCAGATGTTAAAAGGAAACCTTTTCACAATATTGCAGTTAGATAAATAGAAATAATAAGGGAAAATATTTTTAATTTCTGATTGTATTTCTTTTTTTTTTTTTAATTTGTTGGATATTTGCCTATCCATACCCTTTTTCTCAAAGTCCTTCAAGCAAAGCAAAAATTTACATGATTTCACTAATCTCTAGATTAAATTTTAATGAGAGCCACATTTATCTACATAAGCTCACTCACTGGTATGTGGCATGTTAGAATGTAGGTGTAGAATTTTTTTGCAAGTATTTTCATTATTTTGATGGAAATTTTTAAGAATCTTATTTTAAAAGTTAAGGTAGCCAGCAGAAAAACATGTTAACTAACAATCACCTGCAATGAACACTGACACAATCCAGCTAATGGCACATTAAAAAGAAAAAGGAGTATAGAAAAAACCATACAGTCAAGCTCAGATCACTGGCTTTAAAGAAAAATATCCAGAAATGTGTTTATATTTATTTTCTTTAAATATTAGATTGCTAAATCCTAAATTACACTTAGAGTCACTTTTTAGACAGGCAGCTACTCTAGAAATAAAGATATTACTTGTGTGAATATGTGCTTTCCAGAGCAAATAAGGAATTCACAGTTTGTCCCTGTGGCCATTTTTTTTTAGAATTATTGCCTCTGAACATTAGATATGATTCCTCAAAATAATTATAAGTTGTATATACAGTGGCCCAGATGACTAAAAAAGCAAAACTTCATCTTTAATCTTCTACTTAACATTCAGCAAGAGTAGTAAATGTTAAATATATGAAATATATTTAAGGCTACATACAAATATTCAGAATTCACCTCTTTTCAGTGCTGTGCATGACACGCTTTACATTAAAGGCATTTTTCTTATAGTTACATATAAAAATATTTGTCGGGTCTGAATGGAGGTTTTGTTACTTATTTCCTTATCTATTGGGTCTAAAATATGCTCTTGGGAGGAATAGCAGAAGCTGATTTGATTTGTGTCCTCAAAGGAAGCAGATGGATTGCATACCTTTCATCGTATCAGAGAGCAGCTAGAATAAGTTCTGTTTTTCTAGTGCCTTAACTTTGGGTTGTATGGGGGGACTACACCAAGAATGTCATGGTGGGAATTACTGACTGGTCTGAACTGCGAGGCATGGATTCTGTCCTGTTATTTACCTTTTAAAGACTCTCCCCCATGTGGAGAAATCCTGACTGGTTACTCAGAAAGTAAGGCTGTGGATGTTGTCTTTCTAAGGCTGTGCATGTGGTCTTTCTGGACTTCAGTAAAGCCTTTGACACAGTTTCTCACAGCATTCTGCTTCAGAAACTGTCAGCCTCTGGCCTGGACAGGCGCACACTCTCCTGGGCGGAAAACTGGCTGGATGACCAGGCCCAGAGAGTGGTGGGAAATGGTGTTAAGTCCAGCTGGAGACCAGTGACAAGTGGTGTTCCCCAGGGCTCAGTGCTAGGTCCAGTCTTGTTCAATATCTTCATCAATAACCTGGATGAAGGCATTGAGGGTACCCTTAGCAAGTTTGTAGATGACACAAAGCTGTGTGGAAGTGTTAATCTGCTGGAGGGTAGAGAGGCTCTGCAAAGGGATCTAAACAGGTTGGACTGCTGGGCAGTGTCCAATGGCATGAGGTTTAACATGGCCAAATGTCGGGTCCTGCGCTTGGGGCACAACAACCCTATGCAGAGCTACAGACTGGGAGAATCCTGGCTGGAAAACTGCCAGGAGGAGAGGGACCTGGGGGTGTTGGTCGGCAGCTGACTGAACATGAGCCAGCAGTGTGCCCAGGTGGCCAAGAAGGCCAGTGGCATCCTGGCTTGTATCAGAAACGGTGTGACCAGCAGGTCCAGGGAGGTGACTCTCCCTCTGTACTCAGCACTGGTGAGACTGCTCCTTGAACCCTGTGTTCCGTTGTGGGCCCTTCACCACAAGAAGGATGTTGAGGCTCTGGAGCAAGTCCAGAGAAGAGCGACGAGGCTGGTGAAGGGGATGGAGAACAGGCCCTGTGAGGAGTGTCTGAGAGAGCTGGGGTTGTTTATCCTGGAGAAGAGGAGGCTGAGAGGAGACCTCATTACTCTCTACAACTACCTGAAGGGAGGTTGTAGAGAGGAGGGAGCTGGCCTCTTCTCCCAAGTGTCAGGGGACAGGACAAGAGGGAATGGCTTCAAGCTCTGCCAGGGGAGATTTAGGCTAGAGATCAGGAGGAAGTTTTTCACAGAAAGGGCCATTGGGCATTGGTATAGGCTGCCCAGGGAGGTGGTTGATTCACGTTCCCTGGAGGTGTTTAAGGCACGGGTGGGTGAGGTCTTGAGGAACTTGGTTTAGTGTTAGATAGGAATGGTTGGACTCGATGATCCGGTGGATCTCTTCCAACCTTCTTATTCTATGATTCTATGAAATCAGAAATTTTCTCCAGTTTCCAGTGTTAGTTTCTTATACTGGTTAAAATATAACCCTGTGTGTAGGTAGAGAAGATAAAGCATGTTCATACCATCCAAACATAATGAATATGGAGTATGTCTGTCAGATAACAAATGTATTCAAGGGTTTATACATTTAACATAATTTCTTGTAAGAAAAAGCAAGAGGCAGGATGTTCCTCAAAAGGTTCTGCAATGGTTTTCTTCACAATAGAGAGACAAATGAAAGCTGAGTAACATTTGTTTTGCTTGAAAAAAAATGAGATACCTTGGTAATGATGATTTATATCTAAGATTTGATAATACCTATTTTTTCCCCTTTTGCAAAGTGTTTACATTGATGACTTTCAATATTTTGTGTGTGTTTCTCAGCTTAATATTTTTAAAAGAACTCCTCTAATTAAAAAAAATAAAGGACAATTATGCCTTATCAGGGCCATTGTTTTGTGAAAAATATTATAAAAAATATATTATTTTGTTTGAAAACAAATGTTTACTAACTTAGAATGTTAAAAAAAAGAAAGATGCAGTTCTATTTTATTGTTTGAAAACCTGAAAATTGTATAGGCAACATTTCTCCATCCAAGTCATAAGTTCTGATTCTTCATGTGTTTCTGGGTAGTTATGGTCATTTGTGGAGGAAAACTGTACATTTTGCATAGTATCCTGTGTTATCACAGGAGAGGAGTATGTGTCTGTGCTGAAGATTGAAAGGAGTAGAAAATAATAAGAAAATTTATTTCCACTCAGGAAAACATTTCATCCTTTTAATAATCAGAAAGTAGATTTAGCTTGCATATCCATGAAGATAGACACTGCTGTGTCTGTCTTTCTACTTTTTCTCCCCTCTAGCTTTTTCGACCTCATCCAATATATTGTTCTTGAAAGTGCTATATATGTTAGATACTCTAAAAACCTCCAGAAGGTTCTTCTAATCATTAGTCTATTTAATAAACAAAAAGATAGAACACCTTCAGAAGAAAAGTCTTCACTAGACTCAGATCATCAGAAATACTAAAGGAAAATAACAAAACCCAAACATATTACTCTGGGGACTTGCAGATGGGACAAAGAAGTCAAACGTTTGCTGCATAAGTTGGAACAGAAGTTCAGAGAAGTAAAATCACCTGGTTTAAATTGTTTCCAAATTTCATCTGGGATAAGAATTTTTATGTCTTGATTTCAAAAAGTAAACATTGCTCAGAACTCCAACACATCAGAGCTATAAAAGGATGTGCTTCATCGGTCATTTTTAGGATAATGTTAGTAACTAACTAGATATCTCTTCCCTCTTTAAAGTGCTCTAATTATTAAATTTTTATAAATGTTCTGCAGTTGTTTCCACCGTTTGAAAAATTGTTGATTTCCATTACATGAGTTTATGGCTTTAACTCACAGTAATAGTATAAATTCATTGAATCATAAAATCATAGATTGATAGAATCATAGAATCATAGAATCACCAGGTTGGAAGAGACCCACCAGATCATCAAGTCCAACCATTCCTACCAATCTCTAAACCATACCCCTCAGCACCTGATCCATACCTACCTTAAATACCTCCAGGGAAGGCGAGGCAACCACCTCCTTGGGCAGCCTATTCCAATGCCCAATGACCCTTTCAGTGAAGAATTTTTTTCCTTATGTCGAGCCTGAACCTCTCCTGGTGGAACTTGAGGCCATTCCCTCTCTTCCTGTCCCCTGTCACTTGGGAGAAGAGACCAGCTCCCTCCCCTCCACAACTTTCCTTCAGGTACTTGTAGAGAGCAATAAGGTCTCCCCTCAGCCTCCTCTTCTCCAGGATAAACAACCCCAGTTCTCTCAGACACTCCTCACAGGACCTGTTCTCCAGCCCCTTCACCAGATTTGTTGCTCTTCTCTGGACTTGCTCCAGTGCCTCAACATCCTTCTTGTGGTGAGAGGCCCACAACTGAACACAGGATTCAAGGAGTGGTCTCACCAGTGCTGAGTACAGAGGGAGAATCACCTCCCTGGACCTGCTGGTCACACTATTTCTGATACAAACCAGGATGCCATTGGCCTTCTTGGCCACCTGGAAACACTGCTGGCTCATGTTCAGTCACTGTCAACCAACAACTCCAGGTCCTTCTCCTCCTGGCAGCTTTCTAGACAGACTTCTTCCAGTCTGTAGCTCTGCATAGGGTTGTTGTGCCCCAAGTTCAGGACCTGGCATTTGTCTGTGTTAAACCTCATGCCATTGGACACTGCCCAGCAGTCCAGTCTGTTCAGATCCCTTTGCAGAGATCTAATTGAAGAAATTATCACAATTTGAAATAGTAACATGACTTTTTCTTTGTAGCTGAAAATCTGAAAATTGAAAAAGAAAAAAATTACACTCGCCTCAGGTGACTTTCAAGTACAGTACTTAGCTTACTGTCCCTCCCCTAACCTCACTGCATAGTCTGTAGAGACTAGGATGCCTCAATATTGATTTTTCCTATCTATCACCTTTTGGAATTGCTTAACCTCAGTGTTCAAAACTGAGAAGACATAAAATTATGCTTTTAACTTAAACTTCTTTTAGATATCAGATGTGAATCTGGGTTCATTTCTGCCACTGTCTTATTCATAATGACATTATCCAAGTAGTTGAGACGGTGATTGAGAAGGTGGTAGATGGGAAGATATTTCAGGAAGTTTGCCTTATTTGTTCTGCAGCTAAATAACCAGTCTTCAGTTTTGGGGTGTGAGTGGGTGTATGTGTTCTGCCAAACTCATAATATTTAACAAATAAACAACCAAAATTTCAAATTTCAACCTATTATACAGAAGTAGAAAATATACCTTTATACCTTTATTTTTTCTGCCATTGTCTGAAATGTCTCATCTTGTACAATGATGCTACACAAGTTTTGCTACAGATTTTTTTTCCAAAGGTAGAGAACAATATGTCAGCCACTTGCCCGGGTTTCTCTTCCAACTTTTGTCTAATATTAGATAAAGCACATGACAAGTTCATATAGCTGCACAGTGTATTATGGCAGAATGTTATAGTGAACAAATGTTTTCTTATTATCCAGTCGGTCTTGAGATAATGGAGACTTTGTGAATAAACTTTGCTTAAAAAAAAAGAAAAAAAGGAGGGTGGTAGGGGAAGAAATTGCATGGTCACTTTAAAATCTAATTCAGAAAAAGTCCCTGTGATTCATCCTTTCCAGCTGCAAGGCAAACAGTGAGATTGGTAGTACATTCATAATTCAACATGGTTAAATGCCAAGGGCCGAACAGAGAGCACCCTCCCAGCCAGTACGAGCAGAATGACATTCATGGTTGATTCAGCTCCTTGCAGCAAGTTGTGTAATTGGAAAAGCCAAGGGAAACGACCCCAGTCTCTGTGTCCTGCTGATGTCAAAATACATTCGTATCACTCTGACAAGTGGCCAGTTTGGAGACTTCCTTAGGAGGCAGAGTGGAAAAGCAAGAGCTTGTAGGCAGCCTGCAATGGTTCCAGCACTGGCAGGGTATATTCTATGGAGTAGGTACTTTGTAAGATTTGTGCAAGGGTTTTGAAAACAACTGAGTAAAACAGTCTCAGAAGATGGAACACATTTAGCATATTTTAGTGTCTTAATTATGCTGGATAATATGCTCCAATATGCTTAATGACACTTGCTGTTCATAAAAAACTGTAGATGCTGCTGTAAACCTGATCTGTGTGGTCAATAGGAATGAATCGGTTATTTGAAGATGCTGACACTGTGTTCATATCTAAAAATTATGAACTGTAGTTTATCTAGGCTGACAGAAAGTGAAAATGATAATCTAGGACGTGTTTGTGGGAAGATCTAAAGCTCTCTATCATTTGGAACATTCAAATCCCTTCAAGGAGAAGAGATGTGGTTCTAAGCTAATACCATCTAATGGCTTATACTTGTCCTATCACATCACTAGCACAATATGTAATTTAGCTAAACAGTGTCCAGTTAGGGCTTTAAAAGTAGGCCATACTATGCATTATTGATAATACATTTTTATTATTAATAATTAATATTTTAATAATAATATATTATTATTAAAATGTGCATGCAATCTTGCTTAGCTGGATTTTTCCATCTATTAAAGGATGAAAAGGAACAGTGTTGAACAAATGTGTTTCCACTCATTTTTTCTGAGCTATGAACTGCCACTTCCACAGTGAACTCTGAAATGAGGGTCAGCTGCTTTTCTACACCATTTAAACTGTTCAGATATTTTTGGGGGAGGAGATGGTGTTTAGCAAAATTATTTGTGTTCTTTAATATATCCCAACCAATCAATACCAGTTATTTCAGAAATTTATTACAAATACTTCTCATGGTAATCTAAAAAACTGAATTTCTTTTTCCAAGCTTGCCTTACTCTCAGTATATGAAAAACAGAGGTTTTGGTTTTGTGGTTTTTTTTTTCTTTCTGGGCATGTTAGTTAATTTATTATAAGTTTTACTGTATCCAAGGTGTGCAGACACTATAATTTGAACATAATAGTTGAAGATGTATGGCCTTATTCTGCATTTGCTGACATCAATTGTAATACTGATTGTAAATGTGAAATGTTTAATATTTCACCAGACTGATTTCCATCTCTTTTATTAATTCAGATGCATTGTCTTTGGTTGTATCATTGATCAGAAATTTAGTTCTGAAAATGTTCTTCACATTCCCTAAGTCCTTCATTAGAAATAATTTCTCTATATAAATTCTTTACTAGGATTTCTATATAGGGCCATATGGCCATAACAAAACACATATGACTCCTTAATAATCTCACTTTTTCCTCACTGAAATAAATATTAAAATGCAAGTATGCATATATATATGCATTACTATTGAACTGGCGTCTCGAAAATACCTGGCCTGAAATGTTTGTCTGCTACAATGTAAGTAAGGGCTTAGAGTTCTTCACCTGTGTATGTGGCTGAAGAAACATCTGATAGCAATAGTTTAATATTTTGTTTGCAAGTATTTTTTTTATGTTTGACCAACACAGGAAAATCATTCATCAATTAATTAATATTATGTCTTTGGTCTGTGTTTCTCATGCAGACAGGTCACACATTACCGTTATTGCTTGAATTATGACAGACTCCTTCAGTCAATGTCCTTACCTTGTAACTGAGATGATAGATATTATCTGTACTGTGCTATAATAAGAGATTGATCCTGCTCTAGATAAATTACAAAATATGCACATAAAACAATTTAAAATTCTGAAAAAATTATGTGTGGTTTTGTGTTTTCCTATACCAGTAATTCTGAAAAATGTAAAAGTTATGATTTCTCTTCAGTATAAGAAGAAATTTAATTTTGCTTTGCAAGAGAGAAAGCTTAGACTTGTCAAGAGAAAGAGTTATGGTCAGAGTGGAGTTAGGATGGGGAGAAGGGAAGAGCACTGGAGAGTTAAATAAGCTCAGTGACTGCCCTTCATGTCTTTTTCTGGCTTTGACAGCTGTGATCAAGATGTAAGGATTACCCAAGGATAGATCTTGTGACTTTTAATTCTGCTAGCTAATACATTGAACATTCTGAGTCATTAGCAGAAGAAACTGAGGTGGACCTCGAAGTGAAATGGCAGAACTAGGCATCCTTTGAACTTGTAATGACAACTACCAGGTCTAAGAAACTCACATACTCCCACTAACATTTCTTAATCTCTTGTCTTCTTGCATGCTTGTGTATTAATGCATTCGTGCATTAACATACACACACAGGTGTACACATGCATATATATATGTGTATATATGCATCTGTGTGTATGTTTTTACCTAATGAATTTTTTCTGGTGGGAACTGCAAGAGAAATGTAGCACCTCAGTTTATGTGAATCACCCACTTATTGGGTGTTTAATTCCCCCAGGTGCCTTTAAAAATCTAACTCTTAACTAGTCAAATGAATAATTCACTACAAATTATTTGCTCAGCTCTGTTCTTAATAATGATACTTAGCTTCAGCTGAATAGCATTTTTCATCTTCAAAGTGCTTTTCATTCATTAACTAATTCATTAGCCTTCTAGATCTCACGGTAAGATTTTCCTGACATGCAGCTTACATTTTCTTTTTGCTCCACTTCTTCCCATGACTTTTGCAGTTATATTCCCTCAGACTTCCCTTAGAAGATCTTCATTCTCTCTATTTCTCATGACCAAATTAATCCCTGAGGTAATACTGCAGAAGTTGGTTTAAGTGAAGTTACACTGTGGATGTATCTGGCCCTTCATGGTGACAATATAGCTCAAATACAATCCCAGTTTATCCTGCTTTCCACCCACAGCTATCATTTGGCCAAGCTATATATATTTACTGTCTCTCTCTTCATCTTTCTTCATAAATCAGCCTCTCCAACCTCTCAATCATGTTGGTTGATCTTGTCTTTATTACCCCTAATTTCCTCACAATTATGTAATGCTTAATAGATTTTCTGAATAACTTTAAGTCAAGAACGACATATGGCAGGTGAACTGCAGTAGTGAAATAATTGAAAATCCTGGTAGTGCCTTGGAGTGGAAGAAATTTTGCTGTTGCCAGTTACATTGCTTTCTTGGTTCTGCCTAGATGGCAAAAAACATAAGGTAAAAATTATTGGTATTAAAGTATTTTCATTCAAAGATAAATAGAAAAATGTGAGGGTTCACCCAAAACATTTTTTATGCATATATATATATATATATGCGGTTTTTTACTTACAAAAGTCACTTAAATGTATTCTATGACACTACACACTTCACATCTTTTGAGGAGGGTGAAAAATAGAGAATGTTAATGTTCCCTGAACTGTCTTTTATCAGAGACATTGGTTTCTGGTTTATTCTATTCTTAATGGAAACACAGATAATTAAATTGATAGATTAAACTTTAAATTACATTTAAGGGTCACTGGGCACTGCCCAGGGAGGTGGTTGAGTCACCATCCCTGGAGGTGTTTAAAAGATGAGTGGATGAGGTACTGAGGGGCATGTTTTAGTGGTTGATAGGAATGGTTGGACTCGATGATCCGGTGGGTCTTTTCCAACCTAGTGATTCTGTGATTCTCCTTATTGCATACAATATTTATTTGTCACCTCCCCACCCTCAGTTTTTTTCTTGTTATCTTTGCCTCCATTAATCAAATCAAAATACTTTTAAAATTGATTACTTCCCCTGTCTGACTCTGTTTCCAAACAATTTACCAAACTACATATTACTTTTCTTCCTGGAAGTACTCTTTCTACCCCATCTTCATGTTTTTTTTCCTTCTCAGCTTTACCTTACTCTACCTCATCAGATCTCATCTCTTCGACCTCCGACCAACCTGTCACCAGCAACAACAACTGGAGCTCAGTGCTCAGTGTTTGCTTCTCAGGACCTCAGCTGAAGCAAACTATCTATCACCATAATCAGGTCTCCATAGTGGAAGAACTATATTCTAGCACCATGCTATAAGAAGATTAAACACTTCCTTTAACTCAGTCTGTAATAAGGCAATAATTATCCAGACAGGAGGGGCACTCAAATATCTCAGGTTTATATCATACCTAGAAATGGAAATGCAAGAATCAGTTGGGTAGCATCTTTAAGGGAAGCTCCAGAGACAGTGAATCAAGTATAGCTTGACATTCATGTTACAATGTCTTTGGTTCAGTTACTAATAAAGACAAATTCAAGGAGTAAATTGCAATCTCCTATATTTTGTGATAAGCATAGATCTCTTTCTCTGTGTGAACACATGTTTATGTATGTAGGACTGAGTGTGGTGTGGGGTACATTATATTAAATAAAGTGTATGAGTTTGAAAGAATTGATTTCTTGTACAAAGAATGCTGACCGAGTGGAAAAATATGTCTCTCTAAAGAAAACCAGGACTGGTACGTCTATCATATTGATAAATATGATACATGAACAATGTTTTGTTTACAAACTGAAGTATTTTCTTGAATTTGAATCCATATGCTTAGGCTACAACTTTTCCTCTTTTATAATCTTAAATTGTCATAAAAGAGTTTTAATTATTTGAAAAGTAGTGTATTTGCAATAGAAACTAGTATATCATTACTTATGCATGAGAAAATTCAGTCATGACTCAGCTTGTTTGGGTTGCTAATAACATCTGAGTTAAAAATCCCACCAGGGTCAGTTAGAAAACCTAAGTAGAAGCTCATATTAATGTTATTATTAATATTATTAAACAGAAAGTTGAAAGGCAAAGCAGGAAGTATTGCGCATACATATAACAAAGTTGTTCTTCTGCAATGTTTGATATTGACAGATATGCCTATAAAGAGAGTACGCAGAGGGAATGGGAGCAGCGAGAACTTTAATTGAATGTGAGCTGCAGCAAACTTCTGAAGATTTTGAAGAACAGTAATTTCAATCAAAAAAAAGTAAATGTACATTAAACAAAAAATCATAAAAAAATCCAACAATAATCACTCTGCTTTCAATACATTTTCTTTGAATATTAGCTATTGATGACAACTGGAAATATGACAATGGAACTATCTGTTACATTTCATTTTTCAAAAGTCACTTCCAGAAGTCTTATCTGAATCATTTCCAAAGCACTATGGAATATAAAAAAAATGCAACGTATTTTTTACCATGCTGTGGCTAAAGCAAATTCAGAATGAGTAAGAGAAGCAAGTGCATTCATTAATTGTCTGTAACTAGAAAACACTGAGGGCTTGAAGAGACGGAAAGGCTGATTCTGGAAGAAATATGCTTTACTACTTTGATTTGTTGGCCAAGCTGCAGCAGACACAATTGAAACTGGTGTCTGCAACTAGGAAATTAAAAGAGAAAGAAAGAAATGGAAGGGAGGGTAGGGCTTAAAGACTGATTACTGCTGCATAAGCATTTTTTCATAAGCAAAAAAAAGAGGAAGGCAAACCAGATAGGGGCCTCTAACAGTGACAGAGATAAAGAGGCTAAAGTTTAAAAGCACAGAAGTTTAACTGCCAGTGTTTATTTATAGCTTCGCACATACAAAGGCACTGCTATTTCAGGGAAACAGCACTATTTTTTATATGTGTCAGTTTTGAATAGTCCAGACACAGTAAAAGTAAAATAAAGTGAACTGCATGCGTTAAGGAACAAATTTAAATAGCAATGGCTCTGAGAATAAAGTGTACATTAAAATAAGGGAAGAGGCTATATCTCATTTAATTTGCAGAATAAATCTCTGACAAAGATCCCTGTCTTGGGTACAGAGATGATATTAGGAGTTAAGAAAAAGATGTAAGCCACAGTCTAATATAGTACGTATGTCTGTATGCATGTGCATATAAATACTGACTCTTATCTATCCCACTATCTATAAGTCAGTAAGGCATTCATGTTCAGATATATTCCTGTTTATATTATTCATTGATATACAAAGACTTACCTATTAGCTGTATAAATACTTTATTTGGTAATAAATTCTTTGATGAAAGAATTTTCCTTGGTTTTATATATTACACATACACAGCATAGTGAGATAATTGGTTTTCTACTGATAAAGAAGTTGTGCTTCCTTGCTACCTTATTTTCTACTGACATTATCAGGGCTGTTCAATAAATGTCAGTTCTTCACCCTTTGATACACCAGTTTTACTCATTATATGCCACATAATCTAAAGAAGGAAAAAAATAAAAAGAAGTGGGTCACACGAAAAATACTTTTAAACTTCCTTGAACTTCACTTCCTAGACCAAAATGGAAACAGTGTTTTTTACTGTCTCTAAATGCCTAGAGATAGTTTACTACCTAAAAAACTAACCCTTTAAATAATTTTAGGTGAATGAGTTCTTGTCTTCAACATCCTTTAAATGAAAGATAAAACACTATTACCTATGCCACACAATGCACACAGCACTCTCTAGACAAAGAAAGAAAAGCTGTCCCAAAGATTCATTCCTATCTTTTCCTTGGCTAACACATCTGTTATTTATGGAGCGCTGAATTGTAGACTTCTCTGTTGATTACAGAGGCATAAAGCAGAATCCTACTTCATTGCAAAGTCTTAGACTTGGGCTTTTTTTCCATTCTCATGCTTTTGTCAAAGAGAACTTTAAATATTTTGATTTTTATGCATCTCATTCATGGGAATTGCCTTTCTTTGAGATGTCATAAAGACAAAAACCTTGGGTTTTGTAGTCTGCTGCTACAGTTGCTTTTAAGAAGATCAAGCCCTGGGCTCTGTGTTTCTCTCTGACAGCCCAGACACATCTCCATTTACAAGAAACGGACCACAGCCTGGTTGGCAGATAAGTAAAAGGAAGAGAGGACAGCTCCATATTAAGTCATAAAAGGGATGTATCCAGACTATCAAAGAAAATTAATAATTAGTACACAGGTTTACTCAAATTAATGTACTTCACTTCCCATCATTAAAATGGAAAGAATTTGGCATCACACTGTCTACTTCCCAATGCTGTGGGAGGCGAGATCCACTTTTTTCCACTATGAATCATTATTAAGGAACACACCTTTTTATTGCTTTAAGAAACATACTTTTTATTGCTTTAAGAAAATTAAAACACTTACAAAAAATCATAATCTACTCTGATTTAAAGACAAAATTCCTTTTAAAAATATTGGCATGTCTTTCTTCTAAACTGTTTCTGAACTGATCAGAAGTTCCAGTGCTACTGGTGAACTGCCTCAGAGCTGTCTCAGAAATGCTTTTCCTTTTTATCCTCCTTTCCCTTATTACAGCACATGCCGAAGAAAAAAAACAACCCAAAACTGATTCTTGATTTCTATCCTTTTCTGTTTCTTTTATTTTCCTAATTTTTACAGAATAATATATAAAACCATAATGTTATCTTCAGGAAAAGCAAATCCAGAATTTTCTCATTTGTAAAATATTTACTTATTTATCTTGGAAAGGAGATCAGTTTATCAGTAATCATTAATTTCTGTATGTTATTTATTTAATGTCTTTGTTTCTTTATTATGATTATTTTTTCCTTTATAAATATGGATTTTTCCATTATTTCCATAGACTATGAAAACAGCAAAATCTGGAAAAGATCATCTCAACTTATACTCCTCATCATCTTTATCTTTGCCTTTTCACCCTCTCCTCCTAATGACTTTCTGACAAAAAAAAAAAAAATAAGGCTAAACTCCTAAGATTTTAATGAATAGTTGAGTTTTTCCTTATCTAGTAATTGGTCCCTTTGATTTCAGTGGTTCTGCTCATAAAGTAAGATATAACCAGGTATTATCAAGGGTGTATTAATCATTAACAATTATCTAAATGACTAAGCATCTCAATTTTACATAAAATAGATTAGATTGTGTCTAAGATTATGTGCTCATGAAGAAGCCAACAACACTATAAGAAGTCTCAAGGCTTAATCTATTTAAATTTTGGATCTTTTACTTCGTACTAAAGGGGTATAATCAGTGGTTTTCGACCTTCCTAGTGACAAGGGGTGAACATTTATTTGATTACTCCCTCTTTTTCCATTAGACAATATTATGCGGGTAGTAATTTGCTACATGTATGAAGCATAACTCCTCTCTCTCAGGAACAAATGTTAAAAAATGAAATCAGACCTATTCAGAGAGACTCCAACCCTTCTGGGCTATTTCTGCAGCAGTTCACTGTGCATCCATCTTCCACTTTGCTCACGGCTCATTCCAAAATCAATCTGTAGCCTTATACATGTTTATACAGCATTGTATTGGCACATCTAAGTATATAACAGCACCTCTTTCCCCCATGGTGACTTCCAGCATCTTGCGGCAAAAGATATATTTGGGATGATATTTTCCTTGCCAGTTATTCTGGGGTGACTTTGTAAAGGTCAGGAAATTACTCTCAGTTCATTCTAGTCAAAACCTGACACACTTACAGGGGGGCAAATACAAGCCACGTGGATTATACTGACATTATAATAGCAATTTTTTTTGTTTATATATAAAAACTTGTGTATATGATTGTGTGTGTATTTCTCTCCCCTTCATCACTCTTAGACTTTCACCATAGCCCCTGTCATGACTGAAGGGAATAGACAGTTATCTCATGACCCAAAGGCATTAGCCAAATTATCATGGATCAGACATTTGCAAAATACAAAATGAGGTTTCATTTGACATAGACATTTACATCAAACATATACAGAATAATTATTTCCACTGAAGCATTGATGAATCAAGCAATGGCAATTTAATGAGAATACTGTCTGTCCTTGTAAGTTATATTCCCCTTCAGTTGCAAAGGTGCTAGTCAAGTGCACTGTATCACTCAGTCTTGTCAGAGTAGATGTTCTGTCACTGATTAAAGAGCTGGATGTCCTCTTTAGTCACAAAAACATTTCATGGAATAACCTTGTTTCTGTCTTAATGGATTCTTGCAATGAAATGAAAGGCTCCAAACTGGACTTGAAGAAACCCTCAGAGAGACAGAGAGTGTCACTTCTCACTTAGTCACTGCTAGCAATTGCTGCCACTCTGCCTATAGCACACCTGAGAGGAGATGTACAAGTCATTTAAAAGGCACTTTCCATCAAATGCATAATGAGCAAGAAATGCATCAGAAGAGTTTTTACTTCCTTCCCCCTCCTGATCCTCATCAACACTCAGATTTCTCTGATTTGTCACAGTCAAATGAGGGGATCAGGTAAAGGATTGAATACTCAATATTCTTCTGTGTGCTGTGTGTGACATGATGATGGCATCTTGATAATTTCTGCCAGGCAAATTATTTCCTAGGGTTTGTAGGGAGGAAGGAGGGAAAAGGAAAGGAGAACTGACGGTGCAGTTTCACTCCACATCTGCTGCCAATTTTAAGGAGCCACTAATTCACAAACTATATGGTAAGCACATTTAACTGTTCTAGCATTTTTCTCATGCTTCATGAAAACAGAGATAATAACTGGTAAACCAACTGTAAAATTAAAAGAACTAGATGTTGCCAATAAAGACCATCATTTCAGGAAAATAAATTTGTTTCTTGGAAGCTGCTTTCTAGCGTATGCTTTAGGTGCCCACAAGAAAAGCAATTCAACCGGAGAGTAAATTGATCTTGCTCCACTGGTTTATATGAACAGAGCAAAAATATACACCAACAAGTTATCACTTAATAACTCTTTGTTTCCCTAATATTGAATCAATAGCAGAATCACTTGGAGTCATCAAATCTTGAAGCGCAATGTAAAAAGTAATTCGAGGACACACATCCATAGGCACACACACATACGCATGCACACATGCACTACTGAAGGAATAAACATTTCCAAGGTAAAATATGACATCACACTTCAGATAATATTGCTCTTCTGAATATAAGAAACTGTAACTTAATATCTTCTCACAAAATTCGTGGCCCAAAGCATTTGCAAGCTCAACTATTGTTATTTTTTTTCAGAGGAACTGGTATATGCAGCTAGAACAGCATTTTAAAACACACATCTTTTGCCATACATAAGAAAACTGATCTCTTCTCCCTGATATCAAGTGATGAGCTGCACAGGAATGGCTGAAAGCTGTACTGGGGAGGTTTAGAGAGAACACTAGGAAACTGAGAGAAATGGTCAATACCCTAACCCTATTAGGTTTTACAATGCATTTGGACAATGACCTTAGCAACAGGCTTTGACTTGGCCAAGCCTGAAGTGTCCAGACAGGTGGACTAGATGATTATTTATAAGGAAATATGCTACACTGCTATGCTATTCTAGGTAAAGACAGCATTTTACCAAAGTATGAGAGTTTTGTATCTAATCTTAAAATCAAGCCCATTTTTCTGATAATCACAGATAAAGTTAATATTGCTTACGCTATTGTTATATCAAGCCTCTGTTTCGAATCCTTTCCCTTAAAAGACAGAGTAGACAAGCTGCTGGAGTGGTGACTGACTAAACTGCAGTTTGAAGAAACATCCTTCATCCGAAATTTAGTCAGACTCCATTGAGGTATCAGGTGGTTCCACGACCTAAACTATGGTATAAAAGTGTTCTTTACAGTCAGTAAAAAGAAACAAGCAGGTCTAGGGCAATTCTCACCTGATCTGATTTTTATTACTGCATTAGGGTAAAGTAAATGGCATTTGAAATTATCTTATTTCTTCCTTTTGACAGTAAAAGGAATATTAAACACTTAGCACAGATATATGTCTGTTAAATATATGCATCCTGTGGAGGACTGGTATAAACCACAGATTTGTTCATACCCATATGATCTATTAGAATGGGTTAAAGTACAATTTCTATCAACAATGTACGCAAACCCGAAATGTATCTAGAAGAAAAATTAATGACCTTAGCTGCCTTATTTGAAAGGGTAACATTTTTGGGAAAGAGCCTCTCACTTAAATTAAGAAATAGGTCAGGACAAGCTTCAAAGTATTCAAACTCCCTCCTTTCTATGAGAACACACTGAGCATCTCTCTTAGGATCCCCTTCTTCTATATGCATTAAGAAAAAGATATAATAAACTCTCTTATATCTCTGCACCAGCTGTACTTGTGCTAGCAGTGTGAGGAATAACAAATTTTCATTGCAAAAGTCTAATCTAGGTAAGTGAATAAGATAGCTTCTTTTTCTATTGCTGACCTGTGAAAGAGTGCATCAGTCTGAGATGCAGATGTCATCCTGCTGTTTATTGCTGCATGCGATAGATAGGTCCTAAGACAATGGCTCAGTTTAACACTCCTAATGTTAGCTGCACTGTCACACTTGTTGTCAAATTTCCCCTCCTAGTGAGTAAAAATAAGAAAAAGAAACAGAAAAAAAGTTATATTTCAGGGGGGGGTGAATTAACTGGGTGCTTTATTTCCACTACAGTTGATATTTAGCTTTTCCATTGACATTGGAGTTGTGACATATAGCTGACTCAAGGGGCAGGAAAATAGAGGAATATGTTTTCCTGACAGGTGACACATGGCCTGCTGTCTCCTTAAAGGGCTGCTGGCCATGCGCTCTGCTTCTTGGCTCCAGCAGGCCACTCTGAGTCTCAGCAGCAGTGGGTGAATTTCAGCAAAGTCTGGCTGCTCAAACACGGTGCGCTTCTGTCAAGGAATAGGACTAGAAGTCACAGACGATTGATTCCTCTGGCTGGGTTTCCAGCATCACTTGGTTTGGGGATATAAATCAAGGAGTCTGTTTCTCTTCATCTAGAAGGAAGTAGAAAGGGCTGCAACTCATTAATTTTAAATTAAATCACACTTTTCGGGGGTTAGGGCAACTTTCTAAATTTTGAATAAAGTTCAGCACCTATCCTATCTTTTTCTAGTTTTTCATCAGAACTACTTGCTTTATTAATTCATACAAATAAGAGATAAAATAAATGACTGCTAATGATAACAGAATAGTATTTATATTATGGCTTACATATTCTGAGCACTGTAAATATCAGCATATCAACTATTTTCAACTGCCATGACTCACTATTAAGTGTCCATTTTGAGGGAAAGAAACTGAGACCAAAGAGTTGCTTTGCAAAAACTGCACACCAACATTACTCCAGAAAAAAAGATATATTACTTACTTTGTTTACTTATATGGTACACTGAACAAATATCGTGTTTGCGTGTGTCTTTCTGTGTGTGCGTGTATGTAAGAAGCTTCTAGCGTCTTAAAAAGGAGGTGATTCTTCCCTGTTTAGGAAAGCAACATCAACCAGCCAAAAAAAAAAAAATGTGATAAGCACATTTACCCACTAGGGGATGCCTGGACAAAATCTTCTTGGTAGAAAATTGGTTCTCACTCTAAAAACTTCAGTGACTGACTCTGGAAAGCACAAGTCTGTGGTTTCATTCTGAATTTGTGTGAATCATGTCTATTATCAGGACTGTCAATAAAGCAACAGTGAATGGACAGCTCTATGAGCACCAACAGACACTTAAGCAGGCACATATGAGTTTTCCTAGTGCAACTGAAATAAGGCATATAGGGAATTCTGAACAATGGGTCCAAAAAGTAAACAGTGAAATAGGGTAAATTGTGCTTTAAAATTACATGGATGCTTTACTGAGGCAGGAAGCTTAAGCACAGGCCTAGCAGCTGTTTGCACATAAACAGTTCTATTCCTTTTCCATGAATTCCCTGCTCCTCACTTGGTTTTGCAATCTTACTCATATAGCTCATACTTAGCCACCCATAAGGCAGCAGAAGACAGTGGAAGCTGCCCAGTCAGATGATGGGGACATGGAAAACTGTTTTCTGTAGAATTTAAATTTCTTTGAAAGTACTGCAGAATTTAGCCATAAAACATTTGGGTTTGCACGATTCCCCAGTATTCTCTAGCTTTCTCTGAGGCATGGTAGTTCACAGAAGTTCTGGCTCATCAGGGTTGAGAAATAAGGCATAGACATTCTACCAAGTTTACATTCTGCTGCTTTGACAGAGTCCATGCTTAAAAGCCAGTACTGAGAAAAACAGCTGATAAGTGGTTCAGACATACTCTCCATTTGTAACAGTGCTCTGAGTTTAGAATATTTTCACCTTAAACAACTGCACCTAAATAGGCATGACAGCTATTGCAGATTCACTCAGCTTTTTCACATAACTCAACCTATTTGCTCATCCTCCGATGCTAACAGGAAGTTATTGTGAAATAATATTTTTAAAAAAGAAAAAACCCAAACAAAAAATCCCAAGTTGCAATTTGTGCATTAAAGAAATATATACAATTATTTTTATGGTTTGTGCCCAGTCCTCTTTATTACCAAATGTTTAACAAGATGAAGCTCAACAGATTGAACAGCTAATAGTCGTAGGTATTGAATTTACAATTGAACACAAAGTGGACGAGTCTATTATAAACCTTGTCCAGGGAATGCATTTATGAGGCATCCTCTAATCAGGCAAAGAGAGGGGGCATGTTTGTCCTTTCTCTGTTGCATTTTGAGTTAGTGTTGCACTGAAAGACTGGCTCGTATCCAGGAAACAACAGATGTGGATGGATGGAATATTTTTCTCTTGTCTTTCACTTAAAATAGGTCACTTTCCAAAATTAAATTATAAAAAAGATCATCAGAATTGTTTCTTTCACAATTAAAACAATTCTGAATATAAGCTCAGAAGACTTCCCTTCCATCCCACTGTATCTTTTCCAACTCTGGTTCAGTGCCACCAATTTCAAATGTGATTTTAGCATGCATTGCAAAGCTCCAAATGTTTCAGAGAGCCTTGAATATTTGATTTATCGAGTTGTTTCAATGCAGCTTAATTCAGCTTGTATATACCTTCTCTAGATACTGGGGGACCTGTGGTAGTGGTTTTCATTATAAAAAGGAAGCATTTATCTTGCTGTGATATTGATGTTATACTGATAAGTTGCAATATTTAACTATTTCTAGTAGCGTTGAGGAGGGCTGATACCAACACAATAAGACAAATGTTCCCATTTTATTTTAAAGCAAAGTTCAGGGAAATAAAAGGCCATGATCCCTCCCTGGACATCCTGTTATCAGAAAAAAATGCACATAATGGGCTATATCACTCTTTTTCTTCCTGCATTGGCAAATCAGTATCCATGTCCTCTCATCAATAGTAGGAGAGAAGTTGCCTGTTAATATTGACTGCTAGATTTTCAACAACAGATATGAAATACTCAAATATATGCAAAATTTTTATCCATAGATCTTGTAACCATTTATAAAGAACTTCAATATAGTCATTTTGTCTTGTCACATGCAAACAGGTTATGAAACTCCTTTGGCAAATAGAATAAATGAAAAGACTTTCCTGGGAAAGTGGATCAAGTTTTAGATTGTAAACTTCTTTCTTGGGGAAAATTGTCTAAATACACAGGTTTAAACATGTAACAGACTTAAAAAGCAGGGTCCACATTTTTTTTCAGAATATAGTCTATCCTGTTAGCTAGGAATTTGAAAGTATCTAGTAGTTTTAATCCAAAGGAAGAGCAGTGTATTATTAAATCTCCGGAATGCTCCTGTTCAGTGATCTGCCATTAGAGAGCATATTTTATGCAACAAAGAGGATTATTATTTCTTAATAATAACTGTAGGCATAGGTTCAAGTTGATTGATCAAAGACGCTTTTTGGTTTGGTTTGTTTTTTTTCTGGCAAGTTTTATAATAGATTGTGTTTTACATGTTGTCTTGGAACTGAAAACACTTCACCTACTCATCTGTATTTAAGGAACGAATGCTCAGTTTGGATGAAACAAGAACTACCCTCAGGCATAAGATATACCAAAGGAGTATTGCTCCACTGATGAATGTAATTACTAATGAGTATACTTTTTCCTCGCTGCATTAAATGTATTACTACATGTTTTATTTTCAGAATTCACAAGTTGTTTACTAATCTTCCCCTCTTGCAGTGCAGCGCTGCACATTCCCTGTGCATGAGTAGTGTTCTATCACCGTCTTGACTGCTAAAACTCTCCTGGCATCTCATTGCCAAACTCAGCACATGAGCAGGGATAACCACCAGAAAGTAAAAGTTAAGAGGAAGATCTAAATTTCAACACTGCGCTGAGGTCCTCATAATGGTTTGTTTTCCTCATTTACTGGCCTAATTCTGTCTCAATTCATAAAACTCAGCCTCTGGAAGAAGTTACAGAACTTAATATTGTAGCAGTCACTTTGAATACAGTTCTTATAGTCATACCCAAACCTCAGGTAATTAGATCAGGATATTTCAACAACATATTCGCAGTTACCTGTAGCTGAGAAGAAGCTATTGCTTAGTTCTTTACCCAGCTTCTAAGTGTAGCTACTTCAGACTACAATGAGTTCCTTGTGGTAACAGATATATAGATAACAGGAATATATCTTATTTAAGTTCTGATATATAAGCTGCATAGACTGAATCATAGATGTATGCAGTTCGAGATGGAATGAAGCAGGCTAGTGTTTCAGATTCAGATGACAGTGTTTATGGAAAATGTCTTGAAAATATAAAAGGTATTTTTGATTACTTTTTCATTTACAGGGGTTTATTTTCTTCATTTTATTTACTAATATTATTTATATTAGTGTATTCTTAGTGTGGGGAAACAAACAAATATCTCGCAGGTTTGCTGTGGCTCATTAATGAGATATATGCCATAACAGAAACAGATCTTTCCAAAGCCTGTCCTTTAATTAATAAACAATACACATATGTGGCAATACATTAAATCTGCTTCTTTACAGGAATCTTTGCATTCTACATTTAAAAATATTAGGTTGTTCTTAAAGAAACACCTTTAAAATGGGACTACAGGAAAGGTTTCTTTTGGAGAGCATCTAGAAGTTTACCTATCTTCTTATTCCACTGCCACTCCAAAATCAATGCCTTGTACAGTTTGAGCTGGTGGAGTTTAGTTTTACTGTTCAAGATTATATGGATGTCACAAGCCAGAATTTCAAATAGAGAGTTATTTTCACTTTATGCAATGGTATCTGTCTGCAAAATCAATAGTTTATCTCTTTCCCACCTCCCCAGCCCTCTATCAAGTCCTAGGTGAAAGTTTTTGGTCTGTATTTAGGACTAGAATAATCACATCCAACACCTGATGCATATTTTAGCTCTCTCCCTGTCATCTCCACTGACAATTTTTTTTGCCTTTTTATTAGAAATATGTTGCGCTTGATAACAACAAAATAGATGAGCAGTGTGCTAAGACACCTGCAATAGTCTCAGACATTGCTGTGCTCCTGAAATGAAACACCCTGAACACTCATTCAGAGGTGTTAAAGCAAGGAACATCTGCAATGACTTCTACCATTTTCAGGCTGTCTTCGTTACTACATGGCCAGTGTGCCCTTCAGTCCTTCTCCTAAGCTCACAGAGCCTTGAAGTGCTGCCTTAAAAGCACTGTTTTACTTTAGGTGAGAGGAAAAGAAAGGTCTTTTAAAGAATATAACTGAATAACACGAATATCATTGCTATATTATGGGCTTCATAAGTGAAAGTAAAGGCAAATGATAATCTAGAGTGAATATCCTCAGCTGTCTTTGGTGTATGAAGGTATTTTTGCTAGATTTTTATTAACATTTAGTTGTTTAACTTGGATCAGAGATAGACAGGTTAGCTGCCATTCATTTCTGAAATAAACAAAAGTAAGGAAAAACATCTGACAGAGCTCAATTAATTTATAGATTACGATCATAAGAGACCATAATCAATTACGAGCTTAAAATATGTCACCAGTAATTCATCTGTTGTGGTTCTGAAGCAGTTAAAAAGGAGGCCGGCTCAGCATGCCTTTTCAAGCTGCCTTCATGTTCTAGTTCTTTAAAACATATAGTTTTATAGAATTTAATAAATCCCCATCTGCTTATCTTTAGAGCCAATGTACCAAAAATATCAATGTGTACCAGACACACAAGTTATTATTACCGGTATCCATTTGACAATTTTAAAAACAGAAACATAAAAGCAAATGAAAATTATCTAACCCTAGTACAAGGAAGAAAGTCTTCGTATTTATATAACAAAACCAAAGGTTTTATGAAGTTTAATAGATTGCTTGATGTGGGTGTTGGAGGTCCAGTTCAGAGCTTTATATGTCACAGAAAGGGCCTTCATATACACATTTCAAAACATCCTCTTGAAAATATATCCGTAGTTAGAATAAACCAGGCTATAAAGATGTGGAGTTGGTTAATGGATCAGTCCCTTCCATTCCTTCCCCTTCCTTATCCCTTGATTCATTGATGACCATGATGCAACACGGCATTTTCCAAAGTTTTTTTGTATCTGTGGCATACTACAAATCATAGACTTATCTATGACTTCTTAATTGTTGTATGTAGCTGGGATTCCAGACAGTGTCCAGTCATGATATCGATATGTCAAAAACATAGTACCTTGTATCCATGTAGAGCCAGATGATGCCCAAAAGATAGTGTGTTCTGCTCTCTCTTGGTGACGTTTATAAAGATACAATCCTCATATTGTAGCCTTCAATATTGTATCCACTGGTAACATTACAGCCCAGTAAAGGAGCAAGTCAACTGATAATATTGATATTTCCCCAACAAGTAAGAGAAAAAAAATCTTGCTGATTTAAGATGAAGTAGAACTCAGGGTTGTTATCAATACCTTCTCTCAATGGGAGGCAGCATCTCTCACTGCAGAATGGTGCCTTAGATATTTCAAAAAGCACTCTTGGTGCCAGGTGTCTTCAAAATAGAAGGCAGTAACGTAACTTTTTTTGTTCCTCCCTGAGTTTCTTTTCTTCTTTTTTTTTTTTTTTTTTATTCCCATGTGGTGAACACAAGTTTTCAGTAATATATATTCAATAATATTCATGTCACTGTTTATCCATACAAAAGCTAGTCCTACATTACCTCAAAAGAAAGAAACAAAACATTCAATACCCCTGGTCCATCAAATAATTCAGAGTATTTCTCTATTGTCGAGTGTCTGTTGTTACTAAACATAGCCACCACAAAGCAGAGACAGAAACTCCAACTTGAGTTTCCATAAGCTCTCTGTGATGACTTGTACAGCAATGGTAAAACCTAGGTTTATTAAAAAACAATTTCATCCATGGCAATATAAAATATTTCAACTGAGAGTCCTCTAGCCATGGTCTTAGCATGCAAAGCACACACAAAGTTGACAAAAGTAATTATTTGAGACAATGTCTCACTGTAATTAAAACCATGGAAGGGCAGAATGTAGAAACTCTCCCACCCACCATTCATTCTTCCCATCTTAATGCTAGTAGAAATACCTGCTTTGTGGATCATGAATATCCAGGCAGATTAATTACATGGCTATGCAATATTACTCATGCATTCTTCCTGAAATGGCAAAAGGATTAGGAGTGCCACATCTTTCCTCCAAAACTCTAATCTCAAGCTCTACTGCAAGAAAAACAGTGCAATTACTTTCTTACACTGTCAGTTTTACAGTGGGGAGAAAAAAGAGCTTTAGCAACAGCAAATAATTATACCACCGCTTAATGATTGATTTAACATAGAAAACCCATCTAATTCCTTTTGTCATTACAATCTACAGTACTAACAGTCTAACAATGCTGCCTTAGTAGTTTGACATTACATTAGCATTAAGAATAATGTTAATATAAAACATAGCTTAACTTTTTATATTGTTAATCTGCATCAATGCGCTATATACCTGGTACAATATAAGACCTATTAACAAAGCAAACATTTCAAATTATACAATCCAGTCTAGCAGCACCCTTTCAAGTAAGGCAGGAGGAAAGCATATAATACATCTGAAAAATTCACCTCTTACATGGCACAGAGGAAGGGGTAAATGTTTACCATTTTATTTCAAACAACAGCTGCAGAGCTAAGATATAATATTTACTGGAAGACAATTTAATGTCATGCTTACCCTTAAATACTTTTAATACAGATGATTACTGCCACATGTTAATACTCTGAGATAGTGTCAGACTCGATGGAATTATTTCTGATATTGTTTATATATGCCAAGTATCAGAGGTGAATTGGGTTACAGAATCATAGAACAACCAGGTTCGAAGGGACCCATCGGATCTTCTAGTCCAACCATTCTTATCTAACACTAAACCAAGTCCCTCAAGACCTCATCCACCCATGTCTTAAACACCTCCAGGGAACGTGAATCAACCACATCCCTGGGCAGCCTATTCCAATGCCCAATGACCCTCTCTGTGAAAAACCTCCTCCTAATCTCCAACCTAAATCTCCCCTGGTGGAGCTTGAGGCCATTCCCTCTTGTCCTGTCCCCTGTCACTTGGGAGAAGAGGACAGCTCCCTCCTCTCTACAACCTCCTTTCAGGTACTTGTAGAGAGTAATGAGGTGTCCTCTCAGCCTCCTCTTCTCCAGGCTAAACAACCCCAGCTCTCTCAGCCGCTCCTCATAGGGTCGGTTCTCCAGCCCCTTCACCAGCCTCGTTGCTCTTCTCTGGAGTTTCTCCAGAGCCTCAACATCCTTCTTGTGCTGAGGGGCCCACAACTGGACACATCATTCAATGAGCGGCCTCACCAGTGCTGAGTACAGAGGGAGAATCACCTCCCTGGACTTGCTGGTCACACCGTTTCTGATACAAGCCAGGATGCCATTGACCTTCTTGGCCACCTGGGCACACTGCTGGCTCATGTTCAGTCGGTTGTCGACCAACACCCCCAGGTCCCTCTCCTCCTGGCAGTTTTCCAGCCAGGCTTCTCCCAGCCTGTAGTTCTGAATAGGGTTGTTGTGCCCCAAGTGCAGGAGGCCTCACTTTATGTTACAGGACTTCAGTTCTTTATTTCTATTTCAATACACAGTGGTTTGCTAATTGTTGTATAAACGATGTAAGGAGCAGCACTTCCCTTGAAGAGCTTACCATATAAATTAAATATGAGCCTGGGATAAGCAAAAAAGGAGAAGGATCATTCTTATGTTTGTCTTGCAAATTTCATAGCACTTCAAGTGCTAGGTTAGGTTTGTAGACCCCAAACTTTTCAGAACTGCTAAACTCCTTCTGAACAAAATGAAAACTGACAGGGTCAGGGACATTTTGTGAGTTCCAGATTTGGTCCAGAAAAGCTGAACTTAAGAATGTCGTATAAAACATGGATATATTTCCACAAGCAGATGTTGAGGCTTGGAGTGAGTCCAGAGAAGAGAGACAAAGCTGGTGAAGGGGCTGGAGAACAGGCCTTATGAGGAACAGCTGAGAGAGCTGGGGGTGTTTAGCCTGGAGAAGAGGAAGCCGAGGGGAGACCTTATTGTTTTCTCTAACTACCTGAAAGGAGGTTGTAGAGAGGAGGGAGCTGACCTCTTCAACCAAGTAACAAGGGACAGGACAAGAGGGAATGACCTCAAGCTCTGCCAGGGGAGGTTCAGGCTCAACATAAGTTAAAAATTCTTCACTGAAAGGGTCATTAGACACTGGCACAGGCGGCCTAGAGAGGTGGCTGCCTCACCTTCCCTGGAAGTGTTTAAGGTGCAGGTGGATGAGATACTGAGGGGCATGGTTTAGAGATTGGTGGGAATGGTTGAACTTGATGATCTGATGGGTCTCTTCCAACCTGGTGATTCTATGATTTGGCAGCAAGAACAGGTAGAACTAATCTTGTATCTATATGATTTCAAATTCCAGGAAAATTCAATATCTTGCTGGTTCATGTACTTTAGCTAGGGTCAGTGAGGGTTTTAGACTTTCATTCATTTCTAACTAGAATGAATAATAAGCATTGCAACAGAGTAAAAGAACTTCTGTATGAAAATGTACACTCAAATATCCCGTCAGAGAGGGCTGTAAATTCTGTACTATCCGTTAGTTGGTCAGAGTGCTATTCCACATGTGGACTAAGAATGAAGGTATGAAATCATTAGAGTTTATATCTCAAGCTGGTTGTAAGTGTTGGCATATTTCTTTAGAAGTGTCACTACTTCCTGTTTAACATATTGACCTGCCTATTTGGCATTTGACAGCTCTATTGAATTTTTGCTGAATTTTATGCTTCAGGAAGGACATAAAGTAACAGGTTTTCCCCTGGGCTGCCCCTCCACAGCCTCAAATTTACTATGAAATTGAGAAAGACTTTGTAATCTCATGTAAATACATTATTTCCTCTTTTGGAGACAGACTTTTTTTTTTTTTTTTTTTTGTTAAAGAAGCAAGTGGAATGTGGAGGTGTCAGGATTTCCTTGACTCTAGAGAAGTTCTTTGGAAACAAGTGTGTTTCAAAACTGCAAGTAAGTAAATTTGCCCTTTTCTTCTATATTTGATTGGCTTTTTTAGGTGAATCTAAAAATGTAAAATTTCCTTTGATGATGTCTGTATGAAATCTTTTGGTAACCTTTTTGTCTTTTACATTTTCACAAAACATGATCTTTAAACTGGGACTGCAGCTTCCAGCAAGTGTCAAAGAGTCTGAAAGTTAAGTAGTGGAACACTGAGTAGGAAAGCATCCACATTCTTTTGAAGATTCAAATCCAAATTGGAAAAAAAAAAATGACCAAACAAAAAACCCGTAATACTTTTCAGCTTCTAATTCCCACTACAGTGTGCAGCTGAAATCAAGATATTCTACCACAATAACAGAGTTCATGACAATCATATTTTATACAGCTAATGGCAAAACATAGATATGGAGGACACTTAACAATCAGCAAACCAAACCAAATCAGAACTAATTGTTAAGGTAAGTGTGAAAAAAAGCTTTATACTACAATTCATGTGTGCAGACCTTTGCTTCTGTAATTGGCATTGTCTCATGATGTCAAGTGTCTAAGGCATGGAGTAAAGCACAGCTGGCTGATAGTTTTTTTGAAATATTCCTGGAAAAGGAAGATTTAGAAGATGAACTGTTGAAGAGAGTAAATCCTTGCATATGTATTGAACAGGTGTAGCAATGAAGAGCAATGAAGCTAGTGAAGGGGCTGGAGAACAGATCTTATGAGGAATGGCTAAGGGAGCTGGGAGTGTTTATCCTGGAGAAGAGGAGGCTTAGAGGAGACTTCATTGCTCTCTACAACTATCTGAAAGGAGGTTACAGAGAGGAGGGAGCTGGCCTCTTCTCCCAAATGACGGGGTACAGGACAAGAGGAAATAGCCTCAAGCTTCACCAGAGGAGGTTTAGTCTGGACATTAGGAAAAAAAAATCACAGAAAGGGTCACTGGGCACTGGCAGAGGCTACTCAGGGAGATGGTTGAGCCACCTTCCCTGGAGGTATTTAAGGTACGGGTGGATGAGGTGCTAAGGGGCATGGTTTAGTGTTTGATAGGAGTGGTTGGACTCGATGATCTGGTGGATCTCTTCCAACCTTCTTATTCTATGATTCTATGCTTCAATATGCCTAGGGATCACCTGGGATTAAAAAATGCTGTGCATTGAAATGAACTATAATTCTGATTTGCCTCCCTGGCCATATGACAGAAGATTGTTGAGGGAAGGTATGTCTTAGAGTTTTCTTTGGAGCCTCAAAGGAGCATTGCTTATAGCCTACAGATCAAAATCTCCCTCATCCTGCTACTCTGCTTCAGAGTTTTAAGATACAGTAATTCTAGGTTCCATTTCACAGGAGACAATTAGAATTACCAATATTTAATTTTAGACCTCAGTGTTCAAGACTGCAATAACTTGAGAGAAGAGACAGGGACACATAGAGTTTGTAATTCAACTAGAATTGTTCTAGTTGAAGTTCTAAGACTTTCCTGCTGCTGAAACCATTGTTTCCAAACTCCATTTCATTTTTTCTCTTTGCCGCTTTGTTCTGCCAACATTCAGTGTTACTATTTTTTTCAATAACTCTAGAATTGTCATCCATCATACTATAAACATCTTTAAAGTTAATTCCTTTTTTCTTTTCATCCCTAATAGTTCATGAGTTGTGAAACAAGCCTATCACTTTCCATTATTCTCCTTTCTTTTTGGTTTCTCTCATATTTTTTTTTAATTCCTGATTAGCATAGATTCATCTGAAAAGAAGAAGAGTGATTAAATTATTTATTAAAGAGTGGGAATGACTGAAAAGACCATGGACTGCAATCACTACAATGATGTGTTTCAACTTGCAGAAGGTGTGAGGTAGTACACCACCATCGGTTACTTCAGCTCAGGTGCAGAGGATGGTAACCGTTTAAGTTCAGGAAATCCCACCCTACGTGACTGTGCATCTGCCTCCTAAGCAATAAGTCCGCCAATAATTGTTCTTTTGCACATTTCTACCAGTCCTAAGGGCACAATGACACTTTTTGAATCTGTTAGTACTTCAAGGTATTCCTTTATCACCTCCAAGACAGTAGTTTCATTCTCAAGTTCCTATCAGGAATGCATACTTTTGAAAAAAGTAGTCTTCCTAAAGGCATGGGGGAAATCTGAATCACAGCACTAACTAGTTTAATAATAGTATTGTATTTCAAACCATTGTTGTGGACATTTCTGGAGCCCCTTTCTCAGGAAAGAAGAAACTTGAATTATTCTTCTGTGACTTCATTTTATGTCTTGCGCATCCTATTAGATACAGACTCAGGAACGAAGAGGCACTGATCCACAGAAGTGCATAAGAACATGATTAAATGCTATTTAAGGATCAAAGATGCTCATAATAAAAGGTTAGCATATGGGACAACCACAGCAGGAGGAGATAAGAAAGGCAAGCATGTAAGTGGCAGACAGAACATTGAAGAATACTGATTTTCTTCAGAGAAAAATCCTAAACTCAGAAAAGATCAACTAAAATGATTTTGCCTCCTAATACAGTCATGGTGGAAATCTTGTGACAGTTGTAAGTTGTCTGGGTTTACTAGGTCATCAAGCTGCTCTTGAATAAATGACCTGAGCAAATTTCACAACTTGAGAGGAACGTGTTGCATTTCCTTTTTCTCCCACACAGGTTTTCTCTAGGTAATGTCAGGCATCCTGTTTCTCTCACTTTAATTTGCCAATGCGGGTTCTCATTTTGGAATTGCTAGTGATGATTGGTTGATATTCTGTAGAATTAGTGTTCTGAATACAATTACTGAATGGTTAGTTAGGTGAACACCAAAGCTGACACAAGGAGAATGGAAGGAATGGGATTAAAGAAGAGGAGTTGGAGAAGAACTAAACCATTTTGGTTTACAGAGAGTGAAGCTGTCTCAGTATTATCTGAGCACGCTTTTTTAATCCCTGAGATTTGACTACAGTCTAGTAGTCCAGGTAGAACCTTATTAAGAATAACCAGCTTACTGTCAGTCATAATGCAGTACTTGTTTACCTTATTTGTGTTACTTCCATTCAGATTTGAGGTTACTTGTATTGATATTACCTGATCCAGTGGGCCAGTTAAACCTGATGAGGTTCACCCTGTTTTCAGTTACATATTAATTGAATGATAAACTGCTCAGGTGACCCATATCAGTTTTATTAGACCAGCCCTTCAACAGGCATAATAGAACAACTCAAGTAACAAGCATAGTGTAATTCTTCACAGAGTCCAAGTCTCTTCAAAGGGAGCTCATGAAGTAAAACGCAATGACTCCACTCATTTCCAAAATCTCTGTGAACAGATTTGCCAGGGAACTAAAGACTGCTTCATAAAATGTGTAAATTCCTATGCCTTGTAGCACAGTTCCAGCTGTGTACAGTCTACACTGCTAACACTAGGAGTCTATCAATCTTTGATGTTATCTCCAGCTGCATGCTTTAGGATCTCATCCTAAAGAACTGGCAAAATACTATAACACTTCCCCTGCTACTGCTGTCAGATATTGTAAACAAGGAAACTAATAGAAGTCAGTTTCAGCTGACAGGGTCCAAGTTCCTAATCACCAAATGGCTCTTAGATCACAAGCTATCCCAATTTTTCCTTAAATTATCTGTCTGCAAGATAATATTTTGTATGTGTGAGGAAGCTAATTTTAGTGAAGTTAGCATTTTATTCATACAACAGCTATTACTCCCAGAGTCCATCCATACCAGTAAACTAAATGATTCCCAAGACTGTTCTCTGTCATTGAGGCTGTTTTATTAAACTTGATTTAGGAAGAGATTCAGGAGAGAGCGACAGTTGACCTGGGGCAATCTCTCTGCAAGCATAGGTGGTGATTTTCAGTGTCCAGGCACATACTTTAACTTACTGGTCTAAGGAGAAAGGTTAGTATTCACTAGACCTACCAGTGTGTAAAGGGGAGAAAGAGCTATGATGACTAAATCATCTTTGACTTACCTTCCTAAGGAACTTAACTTTCTCAGATACGAGCTTCATCTTAAATTAGCCCTATACAATAGTTACTGTAAGTAATATTATCTGCATGGTAGTTTCCTAATAGAAATGATAATACCTCTACTAGGGAACTGAAAAAGAGATTGAGAAACTGATGCTTTCTCAAAGCTAAAAATCAGTGTCAGAGCTAAAGATAAACATGAAAGTAAGAATGATTTTTTTTTTTTAACCTTCTGGAGTGCTGTACGCCTTAGTGAAATATTTTTTATGCGGGGTAGTTATGAAAGGTGGCGCAAACAGGAATTATGATGACAATGATGACGATGATGATGCAATAACACCACATCTCTTGGAATAAGCTTTGACGAAAACTACTCATAATTCTGGGACAAAGTTGATGCAGTGATGTGTTACTAAAACTGAGTGATTTTTCTTGGATTTTTTAATCTTCATTAGTAATTAATTTTTCTCCTTTAAAGAAGATGAGGTTTTCTTTGCATAAAAATGAACCACAGAAAATTTCCAAGGGATTGAATAAGTTTTTCTTAGTATGCTTCAATAAATTACCTGGGCTAGATATTCAAAAGAGACTTGATCAGAAAGACAATTCAGTGACTACGGTTAGTTAAGTTCCTATATGATTTTAGGTTATTTATTTGTTGGAGATGGAGAGAATTTCATACTATTTCTAGCAAATCTTAGGAGCCCAGAAACGCCCTGGGGCCAACAGAGAAAAATGTTTAACCTCAGGGCATATCAGAGCAGCACTTCTTAGGCAATGGTAAGGCTCTGAACTTAGGTATTCTGTTCTGACAAGCTCATTATTCACATGAAAAGTTCATCTTTGTGATCCTGGAGGAAAAGTTTAGCACAAGGAAAACAAAACCCCTCTCTTGCCCCTGAAATTAATGCATGTGTACATGTCTACAGCAATTCTTCACAAATTAGCTGAGAACAGACGGGATTTTGTTTTGTCCTATTTGATCAAATAAACATATAAATATAACTGGTACGAGTTTTCACCAGATGGTTGTGAAAAACAAAAAAAACTGAGAGAATTTTTTTGTCAAAAATACATCATTCCTTGGAGTTAAAATGTTGATACACAGAATCAGAAGCTATATTGCTAGACCGACATAGAAAAACTAGGACAACTTTATTAAAATTGTCTTATCCCACAGCATGCAATTCTTGCTTACATCATTTCTGGCTTGAAAAGTTTTCCCACTATTCAAGTTCACCTAAAGGACTTGATTGACTAAATGTGTCCTGATATTAGGGAATACCTGGTGGTATTGACACATGCCCACCAAAGTCAAAAATGAGGTGGAACTACCCAACTTATTTTCATCTATGACTTACTGATATAGTAAGCATTAATTTGAATAGAAGTCTTGGAAATACAGTAACTTGCTCATTACTTTCTGTTCTCTGTCACATCTATTCTGTGACCTACTACCTCCATTCCTCTGTTTTACTCTCAGACCAGCGGCTGTTAACTATTATATTTTTTCCCTTTACCATTTTTCACTTGAGGCTATAATAGGCAGTTATTCTAAGCCCTGTAAGATCTAAGAAAGTCTTGGAAAAGAGAGAGACACAGAGACGTATGTGCGCAGTGTTGAGAGAGGTTACAGAGTGGAAAATAAAGTAATATTTGCATTCCTTGGTATGCTTTCAATTTGATTTGATGCAGAATTATCAAGCAAAGTTATCTGACCTATGTTATGCAGGAGGAGTTACTCAAGGTCCCTTTTGGACTTAAAATCTATGAATCTATATCAGCAATGGAAAGTACTTATGAGGTGACCTTCCCATATTCACAGTATGCTTCAGTCAAGAATGTGTTATCTGACTACCATTTAAAAGAAAAGGTTTATAATCAACAATCTCAAAAATACTGTAGTATATTTTAAAGGCAAACAAGGTCATGCAATGATTCATTAATTTTCAGGAAGCATTTGAGTTTTTCATTTTGGGTTTTCTTTGTGAATTTTTTTTTTAATGCGGCTCAGAAGATCAGAATGTTGATTGGGTGGGATGATTTTTAAAGCTCTACTGGGAAAGATAACCTTTAGTTCCTCCGTAAAGGGTCTTGTCAAGGGCTGTCCTGTCAAATTTCTGGTTTTCCCCTGCCTAGAGAACAATAGCAGAGAAAGAGATCCATTTGAAAGAGTACAAGTAATGTCTGGGCTGAGCAATGTGTCCTTCAGATGTAACCTTAGCAGATATTTAATTATTACAGTTTGTTGACCAAAGCAGCGTAGGTCAAATGTTCTTGTTTGGTCTAAGCTAGCTGAAAAGGCTGTCTAAAGGATGATTTGGGACAGAATAGCCTGAAGTCTCTGGATGACTGAGGAAAGTGTTCCTGGTGGCACTGTGAGGAAGAACTGCATGGAAGAAAGTCAGAAAGAGAACAATGATGTCCTTCATTTCCTAACTTCTCAACACAGTAAAGGTGAGAGAATAAGATGGAGGGGGCCCTTGGCCCCATGCATAATTTAAGACCTTCCCTTTTTTATTTTTCAGGTTCATTTTCCTTCCCAAGGATAGTCCTTCTTATGCAACTAAGACTGCACGACTGAATGAGCTTCCCAGATGGAGTTATACCTCTCCTTACAACTATTTTCATTTCCAGTCCCAATCTGCAGTGGTTCAACCTCCATTTCTTGCTGACACATAATGGTGCAGTGTTTTTAATGTGAAAGAGGATAAATAACTGGCAGATCATGCACCCTCAAGTCCACTTTCCCAAGTTCTCCCTCAACAACATTCAGTGATACACTGCACAATCTTTCTTCCGGCATAGGATATGTGTCTGTGTATGCCTGCAGAGACTAGTGTGCTAGACCTAAGTATCCCATTCAGATTAATCATCCAGTGTATATTTATCAGGAGATGCCTAGAAGAATCAGTACTGCTAACCACAGAACTTAACGGATCCCAAATGGTCAACTACACTTTAATCCCAGGGTTTTTGCTCCATGTAAAAAATACTTTGTTCCAAGGCTTCAGGGAAGAATGAGGCATCTAGCTCTGCTGTCTAGACAAAAAAACAGCCAACCAAAAAAACCCCAAAAAACAAAAAAAACCCCACAATCTCTCTAACCAAACAAAAAAAACCCCACAAACAAAAAAGTGGGACACTTTGCTTTATAGCCCATTTTGCAGAGACAGTAAAAAACTGAGCTCGTCCACCCCAGCTGGCCAGAGACCAGGGCTCGCTCCCTGACATAGGTCAGTAAGTCAGCAAAAGAATATTCTTTATCTCCTTTTCTGTTTGTCTTGTACAAGGCCATGAGTTTGTGGCCTGTATCAATCTGCTGCCTTTCTCACCTACTTGTTTTGCTTGCAGTTAAAGCTGTCTGTTCTGTTTTTCAACACAAAAGATTGTTCCTGGCATGAATAGGAAATGTCCCTCTAAGGTGGGATGATGTTTTATAGTTATATATTATAGATTTCAGCAATATATACATTATTCCTGGAATATTCATATCTTAAAACTGAACTGTAGCTGGAATGTCAGTGACCCAAACACAGCGAAATGCATGAATATACAACATGAATATTAATGTTACTTAATTTTACACCTCTGTTTGTTTTTTTTTACTACTCTCAAGAAAGTTTCTTAATAAGGACAGAAAGTCAATACTGAAGATACAGGTTGTGTGGGACAGGGAAACCTAATTTGTAATTGAAAAGAACTTGACGTATCCCAGCTACAGAATGGGAGAAAATGTTTCCTAAGCCATCCCACTTGGAATTCTGCAGACCCTGGTGCTTTCCAAATACATCAGGAATTGTTCAAATTATATTCAGAGTTTTGGAGAAAAGCCTACTACTCTCTGTTGTTGCTCTTCTGGCCCAAAAAGGAGAACTTGTGATATTAGCTGTCTGGGCAAGCCCTTAGTCTGGAAAGTACTCAAGACTAAATGCAAATGGAAGATGATGCAAAAATCCACCACACCCATTCCTTATTAGAACCATTTCTTACTTCTGTTTTCTCTCCCAAACCATATACACAGTCAGACATAAAGAGACATTTCTTTGAAACAATGAACAGGAGCACTGTAATACTAAATACAGTATGTCTGTATCTGACCTGTTCAAATATCTTCAGTGTCTTTCTGTCAGCATCTGAGTGAGATTCCTGATCATGCTCCCAAATCTGTATTCTCAATGCATTGCACATTACAATATATGCTGCAATCAGAAATGGTTTGTGATTAAGGTAAGTTCAAAGGTGACTTATTTCACCAACCCCATCAAAAACTCTGCATCCCAGCAAAACCAGAATGGGAAGTGATTATCACCTGGGCATAAGCACTAATGATACAGTATTCTATTTCTCTTTTCTACTCTGTATGTGACTCTTCAGAACTCTATGCAAAACTAGACATGATAATAATGCTCCCCAAGCTTAAGAGCTTGTTTTTGAGGCTTTTCTTATACAATACTTGCCTTTGCCTATGTATATATTTTATTTTCCTGACTCTGATATAACACCTGTGAAGAAGATGCAAGAACTGTAAGGAATATTTATACTGTGGTTGTACCTTACTCTTGCCCCAAGACTGCTGCCTTACACTTCCATTTACCCACATTCACACAGGAGCTCCTAAATTAATGGAAATATATTGTTATGAAGGCACTGGGATTTAAATACCCTCGTTCTCCATCCAGGGGCTGAGACTCTGCTTGGTTTTCATCTGCACAGGGGATGTTTTGGCCCTATGAACAGTGGAACAAACCCTCCAGACAAGTAACAGCTGAGGCAGCTGCTTGAGTGGATCCATCATTATCACTCGAATACGCACTGTGGATAAACAGAGGCCTTCAGTCCCCGGGGCTGTTAATCTGACACCTTTCATGGAGCACTAAAAGAATTCACTTAAAATTAAAAACAATGCACAGCTGTTTCAATGGATAAGTCATGCCATTTGCATGAGGATAATGGATAATCAATATACAATGGTGACACAAATTAAATGTGGATTAAACAGTCATTGTTCCACAGCTATGCTTGGTGTGATTTTTCCAGATATTGTGCAATAGCCTTGTATTTTCTATTATCACTTGAAGAAAAATGCAATTTCTTTTTTTTGCAAGATGCTACTTCTTTATCAGCCACACTGCTACAAAATAAACAAATGAAAGTGCTAATTTTCTGCACTTATCTACAACATCAGAGGTCACCTTTAGGAGAGTGGTAAAGATTATAGAGGGAAAATATTTATTTTTCTTGCAGTCCTCAGATATTCTTGGCACAAGAGATTATGGGAATGGACCAGTAATGATAGCGTAGGCTGAGCTTACCTAATTTTAAAATTCTAAATGCTATCTTATTTCTGATAGGGTTCCTCTGTTGTTAATAGGGAGATACAGTCACTTCGCCTAAGAATAGGACAGAAGGCATATGAGATGAATCATTCTCTGGAGATGCCTGTATCTCCAGTCAGTACTGAGAAAGCCAATATGAACTGCTTAGTTCAGGCGTCCAAATTCTGTGTGGTTACAAATATGTCAAAAGAATTTGTTCTTATTTGTTCTATAAAAGTTCTTGAGTAATCAGAATTAAAAATAAAATAAATATATTAAAAAAAATTGTTTTCAGTTTACCTATACAATAATAATTAGATACTTCAGTATTGTTTATGTATTTAAACTCATAACATTTGGGCAACATTGGGAAACAGAGTTACTTCCAATGTGGAAGCATGACCTTAATGATTTATCCGAAGTTACACAGAACATCTTTGAGACAGATATTTTGGGACTCCTGAAATCTTTAGCTTACAACATTCTTCTCTTTAATATCGAGTGGAATTTAGACACTGAAAGCCTACAGTCTCCTTTGAAAATATCATATTGCAGTGACCAAAATATCATCTAAGCTTCAGTGTCAGGTAATATCTGAAAAAGGTGGTTAAAGGAAGAGATATGCACAGGACTAAAGGTGGAATTTCGACTCTGAATATAGCTCTTAATCATTTCAGATAAGTCAACCAAAACCCATAATTAATAACAAAAAGTAATAATGAACTTCTCTCTAACGTACACTACTTAACTAACCTCAATTCAAATCACTGACCTGAAGTATTAAACTTCCTTTCCTGCTAATCAGATGAGAGAAACATCTAGTGCTCACAGAAATGATCTTTTTTTCATTTGTGTCACTGAGACAAATTAAGCTTTTTTCAGTCTGTGTGATATTTTTGCACAGGCACTGCTGACGGCAAAAACAACTTACTTCTTTTAATTTGTCAAAACATTTGTTGAGAGAAAAAAAGAAGATGGAGAGTGTTAAAGTTAGAATTATTTTAGGCATAGTTCTTAATTTTTAACCCATCTCACAAAGTTCTTTGTCTTGAAAAAGGAAATATTCAAAAGTATCATTCTCTCTATTTATTCCTGTCTTTTTTCTTATAAAATAGAAGATTTCTAGTAAAGGAAAAGTGAGGAATGTATTTTATTATTGTGCTAGGTCTGTGAGTTCAGGCTTGTCTTTCACTTAGGTTGAACAGTGTTCCAATCATCCCTGCTATGCATGAACACTTGAACACCAGCATTCACAAGAAAAAAGCAGATAGAGACTTAAACAAATATCAGGCAAACTTGACTTCAGAATTTAGAAACTATTTAGTTTCCCATTAACACTGCTTTTTCTTAAAGTCAGTAGTGAAATTTGCACCAACCTCACGAGGGACAAAGGAAAGACTACATTGTGTACTCCTAAATAACTTACCAGAAGTCTTTAAACTGTGTGCTTTTGCTTGTCTCTCCTGCTTGCCTGCCTGATCTATGCTGCAGTGTGAATGATTTCATCTGCACTACTACTAGCCATATCAGCTGTTCACCATTCCCAAAGAATTTTGCTTTCAAACTGGCTGCAAGCTGATATTGCCTTTTTGTAATATATTTTTCTGGGTGTTTGCTGGCATGGGTGGAGAGAAATGTCAGTTATCTAAAGCGAAAAAACCTGTTTTACAAGTGAAAATAATGTCTACAATCTGGAAGATCTATATGACTGAGACGTTAGGATACACATTTAAACCAAAACCCTTATGATATATTTGAACGCAGCAAATGCTTGCACATGGATGTAATCCTAGGGTAATCAGTGAAGAAATGATCACAACTTAAGTTGTTCACAGGTATAAGACTTTGCATGACTGCTCTCTCAAGTGGGAATATTAAAATTACTCCAAGCGAAGTACTAAGCACAGGTTCTTACTGAGGGTCACTTACTATCAGCTGCAAAAACAATTGTATGACAGATCCTGGATGGCACACACCATCAGTTAAGCAACACTGTCCTGTGATGGATTAGAAGTGTCCAAATAGGAAGGGTTTATGCTGAGCATCAGTCAGAATGTCAGCTGTTTGGAAAATCAGAGTTCAGATCAACAACCATCTGTTAATCCATGGCTTTTTAAAAAAAGTAGGGGAGGATGATTTAATTTTATTTATTTATAATGATGTCTGACTGTAACAGTAACTAATTAAAAATATTTAATGCAGGAAAACATCTGCACATTAAAATTATTTTCTGCTTTAATCTTACATTTGCCAGTACAGAAATGATATGTTAGGCATGTTCCACTTTCTCTCAGTATGATAGCAACTAAAGTGTCTTAAAATTGGATTCATTTATAAAGCTGGACACCATTAATATCACCCCCTGCATGACAGTAATTTATTTCATTCTGGTTTGTCTGCACAGCGGTAGGGGCTCTGGTTGTTGTATTCAGATCACAGTCCTAATTAAGTATTCATTATAGAATACATTATCAAACATTCATGCCTGGTATTAAACTTGTTTACCATAGGACTATTGTTTTATTAATAAACACTGCCATACATGTCAGCACTAACTTCAGGGTCAAAACTAGAGCTGAGTTGAAAATCAGCCCTCACATACAAATTTCTTGGGACTTCTTGGAAGAAAAACTAAAACTTTTATATTCATATCAACTGCTGTGATTTCACAGGGAGTAATAAAACCTTGTGATAGTCTTTATTCTACTTTGTATTTGAACATACCTGAAATTTCAGGAGAAAAACCCAGTTAGAAGTTTGATTTATCAAATGAAACTCTATGGCAGATACTTAGTTTCAATTTGATTTCAATCTTAAGCTCACAAACACCAAGCTACATTTCTAATGGAGTTAATAAATTCTCCAAATCAAGCAGTCTGAGGAAAATTTCTTGATTCATAGAATACTAATTTTTGAACACTGTGTAACAAGAGATGAGAATTAATCCTGCTCAAATCATCTTGCACCTATAGAGCCACAAATGACATCAATCTGCTGTTCTTCTCTTTTCCTCTCATGCCTGCCTGAGCCAAAGCTCACAAGCGTCAGCCCAACTTCAGAGCTGTCGGAGGTCAGCAGAGCCTTAACAGTATCCTCTCTGTTGCGCTTGACTTTCCCTGCTCTGGTGCTCTTCCTCTCTCCTTGCACTGGCATAGCAGCAAAACTCTATCTCACCTGGACCTCAGCACATACCTGGAAGGCATTCTTTTACTGAAACAAGCCCATATGGCTCATGAGTCTTCAGTCTGCAACTATCTCATAGTCTCTCTGGAAGAACTTTCCAAGAGGAAGGAGAAAGAATACATGGGTACTTCCAGTTTTACCTAACTTGGGAAAAGAAAAAGATATATTCATAATTCTGTGCTATTTACTCAAAGCTTTTCTAAGGGTCAATGAGAAAAAAAAAAGTCACAAAAAAACCCCACATCTGATCTATTTTATAGTCATATCTGAGACAGCAGTGACTCAAAGAATAATACAAAGGCACAGATATAGAATGTAGACAAAGGTGCTGTTGGTGTCTGAGATACTATGAGAAGGAGTAGCTCTTTGATACTGGAAACCATCCTCTGATTTCCTTAATCTACCATCAGGAAACTTCTTGGGACCTCTGAGACAAGATAGGATTTCCTCATGCTTCACACATCTCTTAACCTATCAGTTCTGAACGGGCTGATACTTATTGAGGCTATGTTACCACTTTCTGCATTTTTGGTCTAAAGACAATATAGGTGGTAAACAATTCTACTGTGATTCGTAGCTTTAGAGTATACTGAAGACAGTACACTAGACAAATCCCATATTTTCATCTTTATCATTTTCTCATAGAGATTCCCAAAAGTCTCAGTGTATATATGTGAAGTAATCCTTTTTTATATACAGAATACTCAGGAAAAATGGAAAAAAGGTCATTATATGAACAAAAACTCTCCAGGTTGACAGTATATTTTTCAAATAGAAAAAAACCAAACAAACAGACAAAATTTGAGTTCTTGGAACACCCCCCTCCCCAATAACAAACTGGAAAAAACCCACTAGCAAACTGGAAAACAAACAAACAAACAAACAAACCCACCATCCCAAACTCTGCATGGGAGTATTTATTTCCTGTACTTAGGATCACAGAATCACCAGGTTGGAGGAGACCCACCGGATCATGAAGTCCAACCATTCCCACCAATCTCTAAACCATGCTCCTCAGCACCTCATCCACCTGTGCCTTAAACTCCTCCAGGGAGTCAACCACCTCCCTGGGCAGATCGCTCGATTGCATAATGATCTTTTTAGTGAAGAATTTTTTCCTTATGTTGAGCCTGAATCTCCCCTGGCAGAGCTTGAGGCCATTCCCTCTCGTCCTGTTCCCTGTCACTTGGGAGAAGAGGCCAGATCCCTCCTCTCTACAACCTCCTTTCAGGTACTTGTAGAGAGTAATGAGGTCTCCTCTCAGCCTCCTCTTCTCCAGGATAAACAACCCCAGCTCTCTCAGCTGCTCCTCATAAGATCTGTTCTCCAGCCCCTTCACCAGCCTCGTTGCTCTTCTCTGGACTTGCTCCAGAGCCTCAACATCCTTCTTGTGGTGAGGGGCCCAGAACTGGACACAGTATTCAAGGAGCGGCCTCACCAGTGCTGAGTACAGAGGGAGAATCACCTCCCTGGACCTACTGGTCACACCGTTTCTGATACAAGCCAGGATGCCACTGGCCTTCTTGGCCTCCTGGGCACACTGCTGGCTCAAGTTCAGTTGCTGTCAACCAACAACCCCAGGTCCTTCTCCTCCAGGTAGCTTTCCAGTCAAGCTTCTCCTAGTCTGTATCTCTGCATAGCGTTGTGGTGCCCCAAGTGCAGGACACAGCATTAGGCCATGTTAAACTTCATGCCATTAGACTCAACCCATCGGTCCAGCCTGCTTAGGTCCCTTTGTAGAGCCTCCCTACCCTCCAGCAGATCCACACTTCCACTCAGCTTAGTGTTGTCTGCAAACTTGCTAAGGCAGCACTTGATGTCTTCATTCAGGTCATTGATGAAGACATTGAACAGGGTTGGACCCAGCACTGAGCCCTGGGGAACCCCACTTGTCACTGGCCTCCAGCTGGACTTAACACCATTTACCACCACTCTCTGGGCCCAGCCATCCAGCCAGTTTTCCACCCAGGAGAGTGTGCGCCTGTTCAGGTCAGAGGCTGACAGTTTCCATAGCAGAATGCTGTGAGAAACTGTGTCAAAGGCTTTACTGAAGTCCAAGAAGATACATCCTCAACCCTTCCGTCATCCAGGAATCTAGTTACTTTTTCACCCAGTTCTCTTACATGTGCTTCATAATGGTACTCAAGATCACCTGTTCCATGACTTTCCCTGGCACTGAAGTCAGACTGGCAGGTCTGTAGTTCACCATATCTGCCTTGCGACCCTTCTTGTAGATGGGCGCAACATCAGCCAGCCTCCAGTCCAGTAGTACTTCCCCAGTCATCCAGGACTGCTGGAAGATGATGGAAAGGGCTTTGGCAAGCACATCCACCAGTTCCCTCAAAACTCTTGGGTGGACTCTATCTGGCCCCATAGACTTGTGGATGTCTAGCTGGGCAAGCAAGTCTATAACCACCTCCTCTTGGATCATTGGGAACCTCTTTCTGCTCCTCCAACCTGTGGGGCATTAAGGTTAATAGAAAGTAGAAAATTTATAGGATAATTCAGACCATAAGAAATAGTAATAGACTGAAGAAACTAAAGGAATGGATTTATTAAGTGTTCTTCTGGGAGAAGATTTCTCAGAGTCCTAGTAGACTGGTGATGGAAGTATATTGAGATCTATTGCTTGGATTACTTAAATCTAAATAACAGAAGAGAATCAGAATGGAAGGAAGACAGAAAATCTAATGTGCAAGTTGTGTTTTATTGAAAAATCTTTAAAAAATTGTTGTGCGTGAAAAAATTTTCAAAAGGTAAAATGTCATTTCTTTGAAATTTTCGCTTTAGTTGAAAGTTCAATTTACCACCTAGGCTGGAATTTCAATGAGTGAGCTCTCTCCATGAACACTTCATGGAACACTTCAGTCAAAACCAAAAAAACCCAGCACAAACCTGTTATTTATATTGCGTAAGTTAACCTAGATAATTTTAGATTAAACTGTCTGGGGAGCGCAGATGAGAAGCACTGTCATGCAAAGAGACATTAATGAATGTCTAATGATCAGAAAAGTAGGAACTGGCCTCTTAATCTCAATAATATGTGCCTGCAACTGAACTGCAGTCAGACTCTACAGGAGACATTTTTCAAATGAGTACAGATATCCATCATGTAGATACCTCTGACCTAGTTACCTGAGAGTCCCTTTATAGTCAGGAGGATGACTCTTTCCATCCTAAAATAGATATGTAAAACAAATTGTATAAATTGCATCCTGAAAACTCCTACTGCTTTCAGTGGAGTAAAAGAGAGTCCAGGATGTTGCATTCAAAGACAGGTGATGCTGTAAAAGTCTCCCATTGGCAGCTAGATAAGATGAATCTAAGAGGATATTATCAGTTCCCTGAAGTGACAACTAGAAAACATACATATTTATGGTTTCTTAATAAAGTCCAGCATAGGCAGGACGCCAGCATACAGCTGAGTCAATATTCAAGACATAGAACCAATGCATTACTGGTACAGTAATGGGAGGACTCAAACATATGGTGAGGGCACCACAGCTTACAATTTTTTCTTCTGTGGGCTTAAAAGTGGTCCATGAGTGGGATGAGATGATGGATTCTGCCATAGTGATGCTTAGACTATTGAAATCTTTGTCGATGGCATGGACTTATTTTGTTTCTCAATTTTCTCACTTGTAAAAGAAAGTTACTGTTCTGAATAGTTCTGTAGTTCTCATTAGAGTTGTAATTTTCCTTTTTTTTTCTTGATTTTTTAATTGAAATATTTGTTTGAGGGGAAAAAAAAGAACCAACAAACAGGTAAGTAGACTAAAAAATCCAGCTGTAGTGTGGTTGAATTATTCCAAACTGAAGTTAAATCCAGGAAAAAATTTTGAACAGCAATCAGACGAGTGACAATATCAAATATTTTCCTGATTTTCAAGGCATGAGATATCGTAGACACAAGCTAAAAAAATCACCAGAACAGGGTTGCACTTCGCATTCTATAACCTAATAATATTTAAATCACACTTGGTTTACTTTGAATTAATTATTTTTTCTGACTTAAATGTGATTTAATCTTGTATATCCTTCATCTGTAGAGAAATGTATATTCTAAAATGGGCTTCTAACTATGTCAAGATAAATAGGCAGCTCTTGCATAACCAAGACAATACATTTATTTCACATTACTTGAAGTATTAAATTTAGAAGTATAATGCTTGCTTGGATGTCTCTATTCTGATTATAGAAGTGGAAAAATCTGGCCAAATTTTTTATGACCAAATATTTCTGTATGATTTACTAACTCCATTGATGAAAGATGCAGAAAATTTATAATTTCGTTCATGAGTAACACTGAAAATCAGTGAACATTTTTCTGGGATTCTTTGAAGTACTTGGGAAGACACCAGGGTTTAGTGTGTTTTTTTTTTTTGTGTGTAATTTGTTTGGTTTTTATTAGTTGCTGTTAATTTATTTTGATTTTCCATTTAGCTCAAGACAAGAAAAATTACCTACTTTTTTCTTTTTCATTATTTTTTAGTCACTTCAATAGAAACAAAACAATATGTAAAATGCATTTCCCATATTTACCCACTATATATGGAAGAATTGACTGGTTTTTGACAACAGTTCTGGTTTTTTAGTGATGAAATATTTTAATTACTTTTGATGTATACTATATACTAGTCTGTCATAAATTATACTTTCAAAACACCTGAAAAAATAAGAAGTATTTTTGAAATTGTCAAAAAACCCTGGTGGTTCAGGTCTATAAAAATTCAGGGATTAAGTCTGGATGAAATGATCACAAAAATGATCACAACGGAGGAATGGGGTGGGGAAGACAAAATGTACATTCCAGTTTTGTCCTGGAAAACAAAATATCAACACAATAGACATTATTTTAAGAAATATTTACACTTTTCTTTAACTGCATTGTCTGACAGAAAATTATTCTGTAAAGAGAAGTCAGTAGAAATATCTTCTAACCTATCACTGTTATGAAGGCATCCATTAGTTGAATCATTAGATGTGTAGCAAAAGCAAGAATGAATTTATTATCTATACACCACAGGTAAATCAGATTCAGTGAAGTGTTGTGACATTTTCAGAAGCAGTTGCCCACAATCCAGGCAAGAGTTGGATGTAGAGTGGGTTGATCTTCTAGAAAACATTAATTGGTGTATGTTTATTCTGAATTCTATGCAGGGCTTGTAGAAAACCGGAAGGAGGAAAAGTATGAATTTGAAATAAAAACATGTTTCTCAGATGAGGAGTTCCAGAACCCAAATATTTCTGAGGTAGTCCTAAACATTGAGCTCAGTTTATAGCTCACTCTTGATTGCCAGTTGAGATCTGAGTTTTGGTCTGGAAGAGGAATTCTTTCAAAACACGATAACAACATGCTTCAGGGTCCTTTCTGACTGGAAGAACAACCAGGTTCAATATTGCTTTTTCATATCTGCTTCTCATGTCTATCCTTACTTTCCAGATCCACTATCTGCTAGACCGAGTCAATGCTGAAGATCATAATGTGACAGAGAATCCCTGTGATAATAGAAGGTCTCCTGTATGACTTTTTTTGTCCTTCATCTGTGCCTTTAAACATGGGACTGAGAAGAATATTTTCCAGGTTATTCATTTGTAACAGGCAGAATGAGCTAGTAAAATGTCCTAGTTATTCCAAACCTGTGAAAAAAGGGTATGGTTTGAATATGACTGAATAAAAATGAGGGCACAGGAACTCAGTGAAGAGAAGAGATGTTACAGTGCTTAGCAATAATGGTTACAGTCTCATTTTCTGACAAACTGGTATAGAATATAATCACAATGTGAGCTCCATAATTAAAGTAAAGATAGCAGTGACATTTTTATTGTATATTTCAACTGCTGAATAAGTTCTTTTTTTTTTCCTTTCTTTTAAACTCATACAGAAACTATTCATTTTTGCAGGCAGGAACAACCCATCTAGTGGAACTCTTAATTGCATGCAGCTCTGTGCCAAGAAAAACTCCAATCCAGTGAGTCTGTTTTGTTAAGTAGTAATGATGAAGCTCAGAAGTTTGGTTTTGAAGTGTGAATGTTTAGTTACAAAAATGTATCCTTCAAAATGCATTCAGAAAATCAGAATCTGTCTCTTGTTCTGAATGGGATTTTTATTGGTTCAATTTTTAGCCAAAACTCCTTGTGTTTTACTGTCCTGACAAAACAAAATATGTGCCCGATTTGATAATAGTGGAATTATAAAAGGAAAAGTAATATATAGACAGACTTTAACCAGAAATCAAACTGAGAATAACTAAAACTGACCCATCTGCTTTTAGAAGCATAAAGTTTCTTTGACCATTCTATTAATCTGCTCCACTGCTTGCCTTTCTAAATATTGAATTTAATCTCCTGCTCTGGCATTAATTCTTATCGTCCCTTCAGCAGACATAAGAAATACTTAGGTTTTTCCTCTTTGCAGAAATATTTTTATAAACTTTAAGACTTCTGTACATATTCTGTACATTGCATTTCTAGACTACCAGCCATAATTTTCTTACTTATATTTCTCAGCCTAACTTGTCCAGATGCCTATTTATACAGCTTTCTCACTTCTGAAGTCTTTCTGCCTGGGAATAAAGGTGTTCCCTGAATAAAAACATCCTTCCCTTAAGATAATCCTCCCCTCCAAAAAAAGACAGTCAATGCAAAGCAGTAAATCTTTCTGAAAGGCACGATATCCTGCCACGTATCTCTAATGAGGCATTTTACTTAGAAGGGAATACAGAGGCAAGAAGCACAAGCAAAGCTAGATTAAATGACCTGCGTAGCCTTCTTTGAGAAAGATGTAGCAGAACTGGAAAAGAGAAAACTGGGCACCTAAACATCAAGCTTTCATAATAATGATTCACGTAAAGTTTTCACTGACTATTCACACATATCTGAAACTTGATGGAGAGATCTTCAGGTTTTCTGAGCTCTAGTGGATTGGAAACATCCTGAAAGTACCTAAAATGCATTTTGTTCTGGTGTATTCTGATGTTATTTTATTGTTATGCAGAAATCAAGAATAACATTAAAAAAGACGATGCATACAAATAAAGGTTGAGATTATAGATTCACTGTCAGTTGACACTTAAAATAAACTAATTACTTAGTCAAAAAGTTGAGTAAACATTTTTGGGTTCCAAAGTAGCTTTTCTTTTTTTTTTTTTTTTTTTTCTGTAGGAATCATTTTGTTTAGTTCTGATATTTCATTCAATTCTTCTTTTATCTCAAATGTTTTTTTTCCTTTCTTAAAACCCCTTAAGAAAAATCCCAATAAATGAATAAATTTGTCACATGAATTTATTTCCTGCATAGTAAGATCATGTTTTTAAAGATGTCTCTACTATAGGAAAATTAATTTCTCAAGCTACTTAGCACAGTTCTAGTAAAAGCCTTGCACCCTAGGGAGCGCATCAAGTGACAGTTCCTGTGCAGGCACAGTGAGAAGTTTATCAGTCTGATTTGTTTACTTTTTCCTGGGAACATCTTTAGGTTGCTGTATGGAAAATACAGGTGCAAAATTCTCATAACTGTCCCACCCACTATTTCACTTTTTCTCTGTTCCTGTTGGCCGAATTTAGACACTGTGCTGTAAGAGTAACTGTTTGCATCGATTACTTTATTTATCTATTTATTTATTTATTTATCTGTGCTTAAATAAGCATCTCCCAAATATTCTGGCCTGTCCTGTGATTCAGAACACAAGCAAGCTGATAATGTAGCTGAAAAAATCATTTCTAAAACTACATGGACTTATATTTATATGTGTGTTTATGTGCACATATATATATATGTATAAATTAAATATGCAATTAATATGTAATACAATCATAGGTCCTTTATCTTCTTTGCCAGGCTGCTCATATCAGATGACTCCACAGGACAAATAGTGTCACCAATTCAGAGAACCACTGGTTAGAGAGAACCTCTGGAAGTAGTGGACTCCAGGTTTCAAGGCAAGCTCTACCTGTTATCACTAGGCTAGAGCTGATGGGGCTATGGAAAGCCAGATCTGGAAAGCTTCCAGGGGTGACACCGCACAGCATCTCTGGATGACATTCCAGTACTGCAGCCCTTGTCTGATGACAAAGTTTTTTTTCTCGTGTCCAGCTGAACAACACAAACTACAAGTCATCATCCTTTCAAATGCCAGCTGCTGGGAAAAGTTTGCCTTTTTCACTTTTATTACTGCCCATCAAGCAGTTTTAGCCTGAAGCTGTATCAAGTCTTACTTATATGTTCACCAGAAAAGTGGTGAAATCTGGTAATAAATTGTAATTCAGTAAAAATCACAATTAAAATGTATTTTGAAAAGGTTGAAACATCTGCCGTGGAAAGAATTAGCACAATTCTCAAAAAGTCAGATCAATTACTGTGATCTTCTAGGAGTCACGCTGACTCCACTTGACCCTTCTGTATTTTCGATCTAAGTAAACTGTCTCTTTTCCTCAAAGATACAACCAGAAACCTCAGAAGATCAAACCTGCTTCAGGACATTTTTCAGTTGAGGTGGAACCAATTTAAATACGAACCATGACAGCATAATACATATTTTTGCAATGTATAACTCTTTCATATAATTTAGCTTGTCATTAACAAGCTTCATATAATTTAGCTTGTCATTAACAAGTGACAAGTGGGGTTCCCCAGGGCTCAGTGCTAGGTCCAGTCCTGTTCAATGTCTTCATCAATGACCTAGATGAGGGCATTGAGGGTACCCTTAGCAAGTTTGCAGATGACACAAAGCTGTGTGCAAGTGTCGATCTGCTGGAGGGTAGGGAGGCTCTACAAAGGGACCTATACAGGCTGGACTGCTGGGCGGTGTCCAACGGCATGAGGTTTAACACGGCCAAATGCCAGGTCCTGAACTTGGGGCACAACTACCCTATGCAGAGCTGCAGACTGGGAGAATCCTGGTTGGAAAACTGCCAGGAGGAGAGGGACCTGGGGGTGTTGGTCGACAGCCGACTGAACATGAGCCAGCAGTGTGCCCAGGTGGCCAAGAAGGCCAACGGCATCCTGGCTTGTATCAGAAACGGTGTGACCAGCAGGTCCAGGGAGGTTTTTTCTCCCTCTGTACTCAGCACTGGTGAGGCCGCTCCTTGAATACTGTGTCCAGTTGTGGGCCCCTCACCACAAGAAGGATGTTGAGGCTCTGGAGCAAGTCCAGAGAAGAGCAACAAAGCTGGTGAAGAGGGTGGAGAACAGGTCCTATGAGGAACAGTTGAGAGAGCTGGGGGTGTTCATCCTGGAGAAGAGGAGGCTGAGAGGAGACCTCATTGCTCTCTACAACTACCTGAAGGGAGGTTGTAGAGAGGAGGGAGCTGGCCTCTTCTCCCAAGTGACAGGGGACAGGACAAGAGGGAATGGCCTCAAGCTCCACCAGGGGAGATTTAGGTTAGACATTAGGAGGAAGTTTTTCACAGAAAGGGTCATTGGGCATTGGAATAGGCTGCCCAGGGAGGTGGTTGATTCACGTTCCCTGGAGGTGTTTAAGGCACGGGTGGATGAGGTCTTGAGCGACCTGGTTTAGTGTTAGACAGGAATGGTTGGACTAGAAGATCCGATGGGTCCCTTCCAACCTGGTTGTTCTATGATTCTGTGATTCTATGATTAAGATTCAGCCAGCCCAGGAGTTGCCCTTTCCAGTTCCACAGTCCATCTTTACTGATGTCTGTTTTAAGATCAGAGAACATTTAGAGTGAAAGAACCTAAGTAAAATGTTTATTGAGGAAAATTTTGTGGTTTGTGTGTGAGTATTCAGGGCCCTGAATCCCATTGACCTTAAATTCTGTGAAATGTCTAAATCGTAACTGTCATATCTACAGCCAGTGACACCCACATTGCCACCGATCTAATGCGGCTCTCTTCTCTGAACTGTACCACAGATTAATCAGAACAATTTTTACACTGTTATTAGCAGTCAGAAGAGATCTATTGTTGTTGGTTAGGGGGAATCTTATCTCCAGAATGTCAGCAACATGTTTTGTATAATGATTTAAAAATATAGTCAGTGCATTCTTGCTCTACGTTAATCCTTATGAAATTAATAATATAGGATTCCACTGCTGTTAAATTAGGAATGCAGTTTATCTAATAAAATATGTTTTGCTGTCTTGGCTTTGTGAGCGTAGTAATAAACTACAGTGTTCAAAAGCAGCTTGATAGTATACAAGAAAACCCTTTACAAGTTTCTACTTAGAATCTAGTAAAAAATAATAAGGCACAGATTATTTTTAGATTAAAGACCATATATCAGACAATAGACATTTTGAATGAACAATGTGTTTTCATAATTGCTTTCAGGTACTATTTCCATATTCGGCCCTACAAGTATAAGATATTCACTTGGCAGTTATGGGTGGGGAGAAGGAATATAGATGTACATAACATTGCAACACATACATAAAGTGTGAATCTGTTGTTATTTGTTACAGTCTTGATCAGATCTTATATATCGTCCTCTCACTGCTCCTGAGACAGAAGATTACCTATTGCTTATGATTTCATTTGGGTTTTTTTTCAGATTGTACATTTCAGTTTTCTAAACAAAATGTTGTGAGTCAATAAAGAAGATGAGAGAAAAACAACCATCTTCAGCTTTTTCACAAAAAAAAATATATATAAAATGCACAACAAACAATCCAAAAAATAAATCCATTTGGCGGGGAAAAAAATGCAAGAGTTTTTAGCAAACTGAGATCTCATAAATGGATCCACAAATTAAAAAATCTGCCCACCTGAAAGAGTAAATATTCTTAAGAAAATAAATAGTAAAAGGAAATATTTTAAAGGAAATGGTGGCTGAATCTTGACAGACTGAGTTTGGTCTTGATACAGACAAATATCTCAACAGCTTTCAAACTCTCACTGTTGAATTGTTAGTTAGTCTCCTAAGAGAGCATTTAAGTACTTGAATTAAACTTTTTTTAAAAATTAAACTTTCTAAACTTTCAGGCGGTGAGTCAAGAAATACCAGGGTGGACATAGTTTTAGCTATCTGTAAGCTCACAGTCTTGTGTCTTTTCCTGGCCAATGGAGGGAAAAGACCCTCAATGGAGATTTTCTCAGCTTCAAAGATATGTTCTTGTAGTATGTATTATGAATTATGTTCTTACACACACCATCTGTAAGTGTCTAGAGAAGTTCCTTAGACGATTAATTTAATTTAGCTTGGAAATTCTTAAAGTTAGTCAAAGAATATACACCCTCTTTAATGATTTTAAATAGGCATATCCTTAAACTCCACTGTAGTTTCCTAGGGGTTTTAGATATATTTCTGTGGAATTCTTTATTGACTTGCTTGCAGTTAATCAACACCTTAAGCTAGCATTGGGAAAGTATATGAGTGGTTTTTTGTTTGTTTACTTGGTTTTTTGCGGTGTAGCTATGTTTCAGACATTGAATTGGAACATTCTGATCTTTCTTTATGTTTCTTTGAAAAAGAGTACCATCATCTCAAAACTAGTGCAGAAATCTTATGGGACCCTGAGAAAAGAAGTTTATCTTGTCTTGTAGTAGGTTTTAGGTTTTTGTTGGCTTTTTGTTTGTTTGTTTTGTTTTCTGGGTTGTTTTCTTTCAGAGTTATGACACATGGGATCATCTGCCAAAATGAAAAAATCTGTGGTGACTGTTGATTCACCTCTAAACCTTCTTCCTCATCCAGAATTTTGTACAGGTGAGAAATGAAACGTATCTTGAATTGTTTTGGTGATCTAACATGTTTTCTCTAACATAGGATCCTGGTTGCAGACTGTTTTTTCCCAGACCTCAGAGCTTGGAAACAACCTTCTATGTGGTAATAAAATCAAAGTCATTCCCTGACAACCAGAATATAGAGTACCTTCTTGTAATGATATCTAGATTTTTACAGCAGTTTTGATAGCAGAGCTTTGTCTTTCCTCAGGAAAACCTTTAGCTTATTGTACTAGAATTCTTTGAAACATGGAAGTTTTGGGGACATAACTTTTAGAAAAAAGTAAGGTTTTGAGCTTAATTTAACAATGAACTGTGTATATGGTTCAATCATTAGATTATTAGATAGAATAGAATCAAGACTGTCATATGAAACTTACAAGTCTTTAATACAGGCCTGGTGATGAACAATATTTGCGTGATTCTGGAAAGCACAGAAGAAAACATCTTGCCTCAAATAGTTACTGATGAGTGAAGGAAAATATGAGTCTTTAAACTAGAGTAAGAGACTAGAGAACCCATGTCCTTTGTTCAAATGTATCTGTTTTGTCTAAGTATAATAATATTTAAAGATATTTTATGCAGATGAATCGTAGAATTCTAAATCTTTTTTTAATCATATGAGATTTAAATTTCTTCACAATACTGAAAACAAGATAACTGGGTTAACATCAGTAAGTTTTACTATTTCTTCAGTTGTAGGATCCATGAAAAGCTGAGATGTATACAAATCAGCTGTCTATACTAGAAATACACTAAGACTACAAAATCACAGCTCAATCAGATTCAATTGTCAAAACAGCTTTTCAGTGGTGCTAAATCTGGTACTAATGACACCCGAACTGCACCACTATTAACACTAAACAACAGCACTTCCCTTCAAAAACTTCTCTGTTTCAGGCAAGCTTACTTAATAGCACATGCAAGGTGGGTGTGCGATGAAGGTACTCAAGTAAATATAAGGAAATAAGATAACTACTACACACGTTGCCACCTGAAAGATATGTTTGATTTTATCAAGAGTAAGTCTTTTTACACAGGTGTGGTCAGTTTTAAGAAGAAATATTCAAGGAAGGTTGTGCCACCCCTCAACCCACACCCCGAGGAGTGAAGAAAATATATGGATTTTAAAAATAACAGGGTCAGTTTCCAGAAGGACCCATGTAAGTATCTTTTACTGGTTTTTTTTTCCTTTATGGATTTTGTTTCCAGTTTTGTAAAGAAATACCTTACCCTGACCCTTGCTGGAGTAAACTGGACTTACTATACTTACTAAATCTCTTAAGTAATAAAAAGTGACTCAAATTTAACCGAAAACCATTGAGAACTCATTTTCTTAGGGATCAGTGAACTGTGAAACAAAAAATGTGTGTCTTGAGATGTTTGTGTCCTTCTATATGTGTTACTAAAGTGTTATTTAGAAAGAAGTAGGAAGTGAGAAGAAAAATAGGAGCTGGTAATTGTCATATATGTTATAACCAGTAACAGGACATTTATAGATTTACATTGTTGGCTTTGGTTCTGTGTGGAAAAGTTAAGCTGAGATTTGTTTTATGTTGCCCCTTTGAAACTTACATCTATCAAGAAGATTTTAATTGATTTATTTTTCTTTGCACTTTACCATCATCAGCTGTATTGACAGAACAGCTGTGTATAGCTCCAAATAACTCCTGCAATAAAGCTAAAGAAGAAACAAATTTTGTTCCATCTAAAGTGTCTCTACTCAGTTATGTTTCTCAAAAGGTAAACCTAGCTTCTATAAGATGATCTCAATGTCTTTAAGGGGAATTTCCAATTATCAGGCTGGGAATGAGTAGTGGTTGGAATAAAATAGGTACCTTAGTGAGAGAGATAATACACTGCTGAATAAAACAGATCAAACAGTAGAAGATTCATTCCTGCTTGTGAATACAGGTGCTGGATCCATTTAAGTTACTGAATATAATTTCAAAATTTCTTCAGGGTTTGCCTGCACTTGAATGTAACATGGGAACTGAAGGGAGAGAGAGGATACTAGGGAGCATGCTGCAGGTGGATAAGTCATGTTTCCCAGCTTCATAGGAGTCGTTTATGTCTGGAAGTACTTGTGTAATTACAACACAGACAGAATTTGGACCCAGATTAATGAAGATCATGTAGACTTGCTGGTTCGAGGCTCACTAAGCCATAATGACCACATTTGTTGTGTGGACGTGCACTCCACTGAATACAGAGGTAGTCAGCTGATGTCTTATGATCTCCATGGTGAAAAACCCAAGAAAAGTAACTAAGTACTGTCCTGGAAAAATATTCCAATGTCATATCATCAAGGCATAGGTAGTAATATACATAAACCTTGTATTTGGGAAAATTAACAATTTCCTGGTGGTTACTGTATGTAGTTGTTACTAGAGGAAGTCTCATGTGTCTGAATGTAGTGCTGAGTTTTCCTAAGTGGGTTAGATATTTTTGAGGATATCCTTTTACTGTACTTGGTGATGGAGAAATTCTGTGTGCGTACTTCCAAGGCTTAAGCAGCACAACGCTGGGAATGTTATATTGGATTTCACATTGAAGCAATGTCTGGGAACCATTAAGAACCACCATTATGTGACTTCAAAAACATCTGCCCCTTGCTTTGCATTAAATATTTTCTCCAAACTCACAGACACATCTCAGAATATTGCATATAGCTGAGGACAGTATACCTGTTAGTTGAATTAATGACAGATCTTGGCCAACCACTGGTAAATAAGCTATTTATCATACTAGGAATAGGTTTAGAAAATCACTTTTAAGCATCGATTAAAACAAACAACCCTCCAAAACAATCAGTCATAATTCTTTACGATTATATTAATTTTTGCCTGTGCCTGTGAAGAACTCCAAGACACCTCCAAAGTTCACAAAATAACACAAATTTCAGCATAAATTTTACCTTGTCTGACATTTTGTACAGACAAGAAACTGGTAGATTACTATTCATATGCTCATTCCTTTTTTTATTGATAAGGGTCCAGTTGTCAAATTAATGAACAATATTTTATCACATGAGTTAGATGAATGCTACAAAATATGAATAGTAAATTGTTGAAGTGAGTTGTTCATATGCAAAACCTAAATGGAAAAATATGACTAATTACTCATTGTAATAATTATAAGACTGACTTTGATGCATGATTGATTTGTGATTTGTTCACACACACAGAATCTTTAAATCATAATGCAGACATTCAAGTACTCAGTTTCTATATGACTATATAGGTTAAATATGGACATGTATAAAGAGCATCTGAAAAAAAATCATTAAAATGTTGTGTGACAAGTACTTCAAAAACTCTATTACATTTTTAGTGTCATTTATGAATAAAGACAATTTGAATTACCTGTTCCTCTCAAAAAGTTCTGGTTGATGCAAATCACAAATAAATGCCTAGAAAAGAGCAGAAATGGGTATGTTTCATTGCATCACCAAATGCATTTTATTTCATTTTCTTTAAGGAAATGCAATAAGTTTATCATGAAAGTGGTTATGCTAATGAGATGATGTCATGTTTGTCATAAGATCATTATTCCAAGGACTATGACAATTCATTCAATAAGCCTCCTGTGAACTGTGTGTGGTAGCCACCCTCTTGGTTAATGCAGCAGTGATTTAACCAGGAGCAGCCAAATCTAAACATCTGATTTGTTACATCGCGACCTAGAGTTATGCTGCTGGAGATATAACGAGGTAGGTCCAATGCAGGTCACTGGAGAGTGAGATCTCCAACAAGAATTGAATGAACACTCGTTTTTTCAAAATATTAAGAACTAATATTTTGAAAGAGAGCTTTACACCAAGGATCAGGAGAAATGAAAAAATAAAAAAGGAAGAGGAAAAAAGGAGTGAAAAAACCCAAAATCAACAGATACAGCTTTTCTCGTAGCTGGGTTTTTTAAATGACTTTTTTGCCTCTTTTTATATTTAACAAATGATAAATGCACACTTACTCCTAAACAAAGGCATATGTTTAAACGAAAATAGTGTAGGTTTAATTTTAGCAAATATGTCGAAATATGTTCTTTGGATTGCAGTTCCATTCTTCTCCAATAGTCCTGGAAAATATCTCAAAAAAGCAAGAAACTGCTTTCTTCTGGAAAGAACCATAATTCATAATTAAACAAAAATGCCGTCCTTAAAAAATACCCCTGGTCTGCTCTATCTGTAAGACAGACTCTTAGAGTGAGTGACTTAATTGTCTAACAAAAACTTGGTGCTGATAAATTGATATTTTTTGAATCTCAGTTTGCACAGAGATATCATGCAAGTAATCAATATTTGTTTCTTCTCTCTAATCAGTAGACATAGACAGGGAACTCTTGCCCTCAAAATCTTCTTAACAGGAAGACAGAGAGAAGCAGGGTACTTGCATAGAATCACAGAATCATAGGATCATAGAATCACCAGGTTGGAAAAGACTCAGTGGATCAGCAAGTCCAACCATTCCTATCAAACACTAAACCATGTTCCTCAGCACCTCGTCTACCCGTGCCTTAAACACCTCCAGGGAACGTGAATCAACCACCTCCCTGGGCAGACTCTGCCAGTGCCCAATGACCCTTTCCCTGAAAAACTTCCTCCTAATCTCCAGCCTAAATCTCCCCTGGCGGAGCTTGAGGCCATTCCCTCTTGTCCTGTCCCCTGACACTTGGGAGAAGAGGCCAGCTCCCTCCTCTCTACAACCTCCTTTCAGGTAGTTGTAAAGAGCAATGAGGTCTCCCCTCAGCCTCCTCTTCTCCAGGATGAACACCCCCAGCTCTCTCAGCTGTTCCTCATAGGACCTGTTCTCCACCCCCTTCACCAGCTTTGTTGCTCATCTCTGGACTTGCTCCAGAGCCTCAACATCCTTCTTGTGGTGAGGAGCCCAGATCTCACAAAAGAGGAATAAGGGGGCAGAACCATTTCCCCAGTATGATAAGAGTTTGTGAGCACGAAATGCCCTGTTGTTAAAGGAAGAAGGCTTCATTGGTAGGCTCTCCTTGATCAGACCTCCTAGCCCGGGGGAAGATCACCTCCGAGGCCAGTGTGGGGTGCGCGTCACCCGGGCAGCACCCCGGGGAAGGTCTGAGGCACCAGCAAGGCGACGGCTTTGGGACAGGGTCTCAGCCGGCGACTGAGTCCAGTGGGTGAGGCGGCACAGCGGCCCCGTAGCTCAATTCAGGCTACTCCCCCCCCCACCCCGCCCCGGGTGCTTTCTGGAATGGCTGAGAGAGCTGGGGGTGTTTCTCCTGGAGTAGAGGAGGCTGAGGGGAATAGTTGGACTCGATAATCTGGTGGGTCTCTTACAACTTCGTTGTTCTACAATTCTACGATTGTAGGTGACCTGCAGGATACACCAATCGCAAGGTTCCTGCTAGTTCCTCGATCTCGTTCTGACCCACAAACTTTCAGCCTTTTTGTGGCTGTTTTTCAAAGACAGCTCTTCACACTTTATCCTTTTCCTGATAAAGAGGGCATTGCCTGTACCCCTCTTTCCCGGTCTATCCCTTCTGAACAACCTACAGCTATGAATAGCCTCACTTAAATCATAGGCCTTGTCTCACGACATTTCCATGATGGCAACTAAATCATAGCTTACTAGTAGCACAAAGGCTCCCAGCTCCTCCTTTTCATAGAATCATAGAGTCACCAGGTTGAAAGAGACCCACCGTATCATCAACTCCAGCCATTCCCACCAGTCTTTAAACCATGCTCCTCAGCACCTCATCCACACATGCCTTAAAAACCTCTAGGGAAGGCAAGTCAACCACCTCCCTGGGCAGATCGTTCCATTGCCTAATGACAGTGAAAAGCCCTCAGAAGTTCTTAGCATCAGTACAACTAGTAAAGCATAATTTTATAATTCTGAGGGAGCAGTTTTATTAAGTCAATATCTTGTATTCCACCTTAAAATGAAAATAACATGATGTATAAACTGTAGACTTCTATTATGATATTTTTAAAAAATGCTGTAAAAAAATTTTAACAGAATAACTGAGTGAAAAAGATCAGAGTGTATGATAAACACACAGCTGTCATAGGACGTAAGTGGAAGGAGAAAACAGAGAAATTCATGTTCCCCAGTATTGCAAGTGTGAGCAGCTTACTTACCTGTTATGAAACAGTTAACAATGTATAGAAATGATCAGTCAGGAGGAAAAAAATGATAAAGTAAAACCAAGAGGTCAAACAAAGGCTTTTTAGCTCATAAAAGCTTGAGGATCCTGTCCAAAGACAACAAGTTCTGTGAGATTTGGAGTTGCAGGGAAGCAGTTCTGAACTCCTATGAAATAGTAATTGTCTAATTGCTAAGTATGTAAAAATTTACATATTAAAATAACAGCATACATTCATGTACATATATAGTTTTAAAACAACTACTTACTTGGGCTTGAAAATTATTTGTGGAAAATCATAGCTGTAAATTGATGGATAAATATATTCAGAAGGACCATAACCATTTCATGAAGTATCTGTTGACAATTAAAGAGACTATGCTCATTCACAAGTATGTGAGCACCTGTGAGTTTCCCTCCTAACTTCTATTGTATTTGTTTAATTATTACTGAGTTTCTTGATTGCAAACACAACAAAACCACAAAATGATATTTCTTTCTCTACTGGAAACAGAGTGAACCAGGCACTGAAAGTACAGAGGTGTAGTCGTGTGAATAGAAACTTTAAAGATACGCTTAACAGATCAAAAGCTAAATCCTCAGCAGATAAGCAACACTATGCTGATTCACATCACCCAAGTCTCTAAGCCCAAACCTAAAGAAAGAGTAACTTTTTCAATTTTTGCACACTTAATCAAATTGAATACATTGTTATGAATACAAGGCCTTCCAAATCAAATAGACTTCAGTATCTCTGAAAATATAGCACACTCCAGAGGATACCTAGAAGCCCATTAATCCCTTATCAATAAACAAGATTTTATTCTCTGTTATGAAAAAAATTATTAATAACTCTTGATGTGAAAGACAGAAATTAAGGGTGTCTGAGTGAAGACAATAAAACTCATTTTAGGAACAGGTTGATCTCTATTTGGACTGAGAAGAGGATTAAAGAGTACTACTAGTCCTGGAACCTCTTTGTTTTGTACAAAAAGCTATTCTTAGTGGCAAGCTAAAGGTCCTTTTGTGTGACGAGGGTAAAGCAACTTGTTTGGGAAGTTTGCTGCACAAGGCAGGTATTACTGGAAAGAGAAAGGCCACAAATACAGCAGCATGAACAGTGATAAAAGGAGACCATATAAATAAAGTGCAGGGAACTGAAAACAAAAGCTATGGACTAATAAAAAATCCTCAGTAAAATTAGAAACTGTCCTTGATAATAGAGGGAAGTAAAGATTACACCCATTTTGCAAGTATGACTTACTCTTTATTGGCTACATTTAACAATAAGATCCTTGTCCCAATTATATACTTTAAAAATTAATTGTGCACACCCAATTTCCTGTCCTGTTGTTGTCAGTGCATCACTGTTGCATGAGGTGCCTGTTAAATGTCCATCTTACCAAGGGCTTTAGGGTTACATGGTTATAAATTTTAATACAATCTCTGAGAAGAACATGAAGGAAAAAAACCCTCAGTCCTGGCACTCATCTTCCCCACATTCCACTCCCTCAGTCCATCGTATTTTTAGTAATCCCTTTCTGTTTTGAGACAAAAAAGAATCTGCATTTACAGAAGGGGGAGAGAAAAATCAAAGGCTTGGCAGTTTTCAACTAAATAAGCAGAAGAAAAGGCTTTGTTTGGGGGGAAGACTGATGAAAATTTCTACGGCTCAGTGTATGAAGTGATAACATACAAGATGCAGATTCTGGGTTCTGTGATGTGGCTCTATTAAATTTACTGCTGTAAACGCTTGAGGGAAGACAGGAGTTCCTCCATCCATGTTTAACAGGGCTCATTAGTTCTTGCACAAAAATACAAAATCATGGTTATAGAGCTCCAGAGGGGAGCTGATTGCAATCTAGCCATCCATGTGAATGGTTTATATGGGCAATGTTCAATAAGTTCATATACATCTGGGTAGAAAACTGGCTGGATGGCTGGGCCCAGAGAGTGGTGGTAAATGGTGTTAAGTCCAGCTGGAGGCCAGTGACAAGTGGGGTTCCCCAGGGCTCAGTGTTGGGTCCAGCCATGTTCAATGTCTTCATCAACGACCTGGATGAAGGCATTGAGGGTACCCTTAGAAAGTTTGCAGATGACACAAAGTTGTGTGCAAGTGTGGATCTGCTGAAGGGTAGGGAGGCTCTACAAAGGGACCTAAGCAGGCTGGATCACTGGGCAGTGTCCAATGGCATGAGGTTTAACACGGCCAAATGCCAGGTTCTGAACTTGGGGCACAACAACGCTATGCAGAGCTACAGACTGGGAGAAGCCTGGCTGGAAAACTGCCAGGAGGAGAGGGACCTGGGGGTGTTGGTCAACAGCCGACTGAACATCAGCCAGCAGTGTACCTAGGTGGCCAAGAAGGCCAATGGCATCCTGGCTTGTATCAGAAACGGTGTGACCAGCAGGTCCAGGGAGGTGATTCTCCCTCTGGACTCAGCACTGGTGAGGCCGCTCCTTGAATTACTCTGTCCAGTTGTGGGCCCCTCAGCACAAGAAGGATGTTGAGGCTCTGGAGCAAGTCCAGAGAAGAGCAACGAGGCTGGTGAAGAGGATGGAGAACAGGGCCTATGAGGAGCGGCTGAGAGAGCTGGGGTTGTTTATCCTGGAGAAGAGGAGGCTGAGAGGAAACCTCATTACTCTCTCCAACTACCTGAAGGGAGGTTGTAAGAGGAGGGAGCTGGCCTCTTCTCCCAAGTGACAGGGGACAGAACAAGAGGGAATGGCCTCAAGCTCTGCCAGGGGAGATTTAGGCTGGAGATTAGGAGGAAGTTTTTCACAGAAAGGGTCATTGGGCATTGTAATAGGCTGCCCAGGGAGGTGGTTGATTCACCTTCCCTGGAGGTGTTTATGGCACGGGTGGATGAGGTCTTGAGGGACTTGGTTTAGTGTTAGATAGGAATAGTTGGACTAGAAGATCCAATGGGTCCCTTCCATCCTGGTTGTTCTATGATTCTATGATCTACAGCTGTAAAAATAGTAATCTGTGTAGTTATTTTGTGTGGGATCCAGATCCAGATTAAGACACCTACACTAGGAATCTATGTGAAGATTTTCCAAGCTCCATGACAGTCAGTGATCTCCCAGATTATTTGCTGCTATATAGAACAGTAGAACATTTGAAATGCCCTTTGGTTTCCCACCTATTCTCCCATTACTTTGTCAAGAGGACACATAAAATTAATTTACTGGCAGGACTCCAGCAGTGGGACTCATCATCTATTTTTAGGTCTCTATAATGTAGATATCAATGAATCCCACTCCTACTCCAGGGTACCATTAGGTTAGGGTATCTTACATGTTTTCCCTACTTAAGCTGACCATTAGTCTCATTTATGTCTATACAGCCAATGAATTTTTGTAGCTGACATGCAGTCTTCTGTGAAGACTAATGCTTGCTAAGACACAGGTTACTGTCACTGACACTTTATATTCAGTGCGTATGACCAAGTGACTTGCCTAGTGCATAAGGGAAAAGGTATGGAATTTATCTGCCTGGACTTTTACTGAAGCATTTGACACTGTCCCATAGTAGCATTCTCCTAGAGAAACTGGCAGCTTAGGCTTAGATATATGTACTCTTCACTGGGTAAAATAATGCCTGGATGGCTGAACCTAGAGTGTTGTCATGAACAGAATAAAATCCATTTGGCAGCCAGTCATAAGCCATGTTCCCCAGGGCTCAGTGTTAGGGCCAGTCTTGTTTAATATCGTTGTCAAAAATGTGGGTGAGGGGGTTGAGATCTCCCGCAGTAAAATGGCAGGAGACACCACATTGGGTAGGATTGTCCATCTGTTTGAGAGTCAGAAGGCTCTGCAGGGGATTCTGGACAGGCTGGATTGATAGGTTGATGTCAATTGAGTAATATTTGACAAGGCCTGCACTTGGGCCACAATAACCTCATCCATGCATCTGTACAAGTTTCCGAAACAGTGACTGGAAAACTGCCTGATGGAAAAGGACTTGGGAGTTCTGGTTGAAAGTCAGCCAAACATAAACCAGAAGTGTGGCCAGGTGGTCAAGAAGGCCAGCAGCATCCTGGTTTGTATCAGAAATGGTTTAACCAGCAGAAGTAAAGATAGTACGCTTATACTTGGTGCTGCACCTTGAATCCTATGTTCAGTTTTGGTCTTCTCATTACAAGAAGAACTTTAAGGTCCTGGAATATACCTGGAGAAATGCAAAAAAAAGCTGGCCTGGAATGATCTGGAGCACAAATCTCACGGAAGGCAGCTGAGGGAACTGGGATTGGAGAAAAGGAGACTGAAGGGAAACTTCATAACTCTACAGCATCCTGAAAGGAGGAGGTAGTATGGTGGGTATTGGTCTTTTCTCCTAAGTTACAAGAGGAATTTCTCCTGATAGAATAAGAGTGAAAAGTCCTTAAATTGTGCAAGAGCAAATTTAGATATAGATGGTGTTCAGCTGAGAGCTAGACTTGTTTAACTTAGAGGTCTTTTTCAACCTTAATGATTCTATGGTTCTGTGATTTTATGATATACACCACGTAGCCCTCCAACCAATCAAATGAAGTAAGTCAATATGAAGCCTTTCCATGAGTTGTCCAAATAAAAAAAGTATCCAAAACAAAAGACTGAAGGGAAGGAGTTTTATTCTTGAGTAATATAAACCTTTGTCTCCAGTTATTATTAGGTAGATGTTAAAAGATATTATCAGGTAAACTCTTCCATGGATTCCAAGTACTACAGATTCAGACTCTTCATCAGCCTTTTTTGGGAAGGTTCTTGCCAAGAAAATGAAGTATTGAGCCACTGTAGAAGAAAAGAAAAATAAATAGGTGATTAAAGAGAAGTAATAATATAACTTCAGAGGGAAAACTCTATAAAAAGTAGTACCCTATTCCCTAACTACACCCCCCCCCCCATTAAAATCATAATATAATACATCCTTTTGGGAAAAAAAAAAAAGTTGTCCCTTGAATGATAGATTAAATAAAGCATGGTTTTCCTTCATTTTTTTCTGTTTGAGATTAAGTTCTCTGATGTCTAATAACGTGTAAATTCTGACTGATAACTTTTGTCATTTCACATTCACTCTTGACCTTTTCCATTAAAGAGGTATTTTTGAGATCCAAAAAAATAGAATCTGTGCAAAATACATGAGGTCACTTCTCTTTTGTTTAACTTGGGTAAAATTGGTTCAAAAGTACTAGAGAGGAAAACTAGGGAGACAGACATACAGATGCACATAGACAGACATAGGAACATGACTGCAAATATCGTATTTCCTTAGGGAATCAGACACACATTGGAGATATGAGTCAGAGATCACTTCTCTTACCTTGATTAGATTTAGTCACATTTTTCAATTTGTATGGCATTGCTGGCCCAGAAATAATCACAGCTTTAGCTGAATTTAGAAATGCAAACCAGTGCAAAGTTTAAATATCTATTATTACTTGCGGTCCTTTCTTGAAATCATTTTGCATGATGAATCCAATGAAGTTGCGTGGGCTGCCTGCAATCATTACGTTTCTGCCATTACAAACTGAAATTGTCTACATTTGTTGAATTTAATTTTCAACTATCCTTTGTTCAATTCCTTGCTGCAAACTGTTCATTGAAAAGAAGTAAGATTTCCAGAAACTCTACTGTAAACAAGAAACACCAGCTTCTGTTGTAAAAAAAAAAAAAAAAAAAAAAAAAACAACCCAGGATATAGTAGTTGTCTCAAAATAACAAAATAACACACAAACCCTAATTTTTGATATAACATAACTGGTAAATACATAGCATTACATTATCATAGATTAGCTGCACAAGAAAAAGGGTTAAATAGAGTAAGAAAATCCTCCTTCTTCAGAAGCGTCCAACTATTTTTTCTTTCTAATAGACATGTATGTACTAAATTGGTATCCCCTTCAGAATCCACTAAAATTCTGTGAAATTTGGGGAATTAGATATTTTGTTTTCCTCCGTGTTGAAGAAATTATATTTAGGAATTAGAGCTGAAGTTACTGGTCTGAATTTTCTGTTAGCATCAGCTGAGGGGAAAGGGAGGGAGGAGTAGGGAATAACAGGGAAGGAAGAGGAGATGGAAGGAGGCAGCAGTGGAAGAAGGCAGGAGGGCAGGAAGGTAGGAAGGAAGAGAAAAATAATAGAAGCCATTTATTGGATTACCTGTTTTGTAAAACACAAGTGAGTGCATCATGTAACTTAGTGCAGGTAGGGTTATGGTATGAATAAAGATGAATACAAATAATAGGAGAATTAACATGAAACAAGCAGTTATCCACCTGAGTCAGGCCTGTATGATTTTTATTCCACAATCCTTAGAAATTAATAAGTAAACAGAACAAAAATACACACAGTACTGTTTTGCACTGGAAATGTTACTGATTTTGGATGTGTTCTGATTCATATCTTTGCTGAGAATGGAAATGGAGGGTGGTATATTAAGAAGTCACATGGATTACATAAAACGCCTTCAGACAAATGCTAGAGGTAAAAAAAAATTAACACACACAAAAAATGAAAAAGAACCATAGTTTAGTGCAAGTCATGACACTGGCAAAAGGAAAAGAAGCTGTGTTTGGTATGACTGAATTCAGTATGTATTACACAGCATGGGGTTCAGCAAGTGATCTACAACCTGTGTTCTGCAGGAAGTCAAAATGGAGATTAAAGTGACGTTTTCTAGCCCCAAATTCTATGAACTCAGGTCTGAACAAAGAATCTCAATGGAGACTAAGTGACGATATTGAGTCTTTGGGGTAAACTAACCTCTGGTTGATGGATGATTTTACTTCTTTATTTCCATAGAGTCCCCCACCAAATTACTCACACAAAACAACTTTCTCTCTTGTGGCATTCAAAACTTTTACAGACAAAGGACCAATGTATATATATAATGAAAAGTACCTCGAGGCAGGAAATGAGAAAAGGGTTTGAAAGTACTGGGGATACAACTTCTGCAGCAACTTTCAACCATAATAATGTGACAGGAACACATGTGAAGGAATTTCAAATGTTCATGGATAAGACGAAAAGAGTTATGACCTTAAAAAAAAGTTATGACTTTAAGTCAAAAGTTATGACTTAAGTCCAACAAAAAGTTGGACTAAGTAGGTGAAAATATTTATTCAAGAGTTACTTTGTTTATTCCTAAATCCTTGGGAATTAAAATATAGATTTTCCAGTACCACTTAATGACTGAGACCCATTAAAATTTTCTGTGTCTAAGGTGAGCTGAATTCTGCAAACAATTGTTTAATACCTTCATATCAAAACTCGTGGTAAATGAAGGAGAGCTGCATGAGTTGTATGGAAAAGGAAATCCTTGTGTCAATCATTGTTCCACCTCTTTTTTCAATTACTTATCCTCATGGCCCTTTATTTACATGGCATGCACTCACTGAGCTGGATGCATTTTCTGCATCGAATCTACTTTTGTACTTCACACAGGTAGACAGAGAGAATATTGGCATAGAGAGGGTTAATACTGAAAGATTACAAGGGGAAAAAAAAACTGTGTAGAGTGGGAAATTAGTCAGCAGAGACCTGACAAAGTGCTTCCTACACATGCTGTTCTGTCAGGCTGCACAGCTTCTTCTGCTTCAGAGGTAATTACATAGATTTTCTGTCTTGTACTTGCAAAAACACAGCACAGCACTCCACCACTGCTTGTAGCTCAGTGCTTCAGGGCTCCAGCTGCATGGGGCTGGAAAATGTTTACACAATTTCTTTTAAGATTTTCAAACCACAATAAGATATGTGGCTAACTCATCATCTGAGGGAGGAATAGAAGAGTCCCCTTTGAAGCTGGATTTGGGTGTAAGGAAGGACTTCTTTGTAAGGCAATGTAATTATCTCTATCTCAAGGGAATAGTTTTTGCCATACTGAAAATCATAATTTTTTTCTGAATATTTTAACTAAAAAGGACTCAAAAGAGTTTGGACATCGACCAGGATTCCAAATTTTCCAAATTGTTTCAGATCCAGAATCTTGATTTTATACTCATTCTTAACTTTATTCAGTAGTTTTCTGGATCAAACAAAGAAATGTGTTCATTCTTTTTTATTTGACAAATACATGCATAGACATATTTGACAAATATACAATGTGTTTATAAAGAAAATTAATACAAATGAATATGTATATTCCACTCTCATTACTTTGATGTGCTTGAATAATTGCTTGGGTAACATGGTATTGATATGGGCATTTCAAATCATATATAAATTCAGGTTTAAGTATTCAAACCAATATCTACAACATGCACTCTCATTAGGTTTTGTGACAAATGGAATGCCCACCTTGTTTTGAAAAGAAATTTCTGTACTTCAATATAAATAGAATGTCTTTTTATAGCATGGATCTGCTTAGTGTTGTAATTCTCACTGACAAATGTGGTACAGAAGCTTTTTGTATGTCTACCTCCATATACAATTCAGGAGATAATGATGGAAGCTATAAAAATAGAAATAAAAATAATAATAATAATAATACCCAAGGAAGTACAAATCCCAACTTTCAGGGTGAAAAGGACTTAGACAGTCCACCTAATCACTGTATCTTGAAATGAAAGAAATTTCTATTCTGCTGCCTATGACACAAGGTTTTCCCATCTCTTCATAAAATATTCCAGGTAGTCTCTGCTCATGTTTCCTTGTCTTCACTGTTAGAAATATATTCCTGTTGGTTTAAATACATCTTCAAGTTATCAAGTGTAGTTATCTTTACCCATAATGCAGAATTACTTTCTTCTGTGGCATTGCCACTGAATCAGTCCTCATCCTTCTCTTTCTTTGATTAAAGAAATTTTTATATCTTTCAAATGAAGATACTTGGCAAGTTTTCCAGAATTCTGACTATCCTGAGATCCTCAGGAAACTCTCTTAGTTTCTTATAGTGCATAACTCAAAAGAAGCAGATAAACTGAAGTCTGACTTCAAAATCTTAATTTTGAAAGAACAAAAGCAAAAGGACATTTAACCTAGTTTTAACTTCTTTATTCATAAAAATAAAATTTCTGGCGAATCTGTAACAATTAATACCTGGTTTATTTCTTAAGCGTTTACTCGACAAAAACTGGGAAAGTCATTGACTTGGGTCACTTCTTCACTGTGAACACTGCATTAAATTATCACAGCTTTGTCTACATTGATACTTTTACTTAATTTTCAGCCCTAGAAGAAGGGATATGAAACTAAGTTTCAAAAACCTGAAAAAAGGAAACCATCATATTTGACTTGAGTAAGACCTTGACATTCTATTTCAGTACTTGTAGTATTTTTCTTTATTTTTTATTATCTATCATGTTTCAATTCATCAATATCATGAGTTATGCACCCTCTTTCAGTATGTTATCTCCAAAGATAAACAGTTCCTTTTCCTTTGCTGCAGATATTTGGATCCTAAACAATTCCTCTTCTCATTGTGACCTTGCTACAGGCAGGGACATGAAGGGGAGAGAAGGAAAGAGGGAAAAGGAAGGGTAAAAATAGGAAAATGAAAGTAGACAAAGAGAAACACTGCTAGGGAAGAAAGGTGAGGTCAAACCACAGTCCTTTAGAAAATGTCAGTTGATTTGAACAGAATAGTATGAGCAATGAGGGAGAATCAAAGCAAGGTTTAATCATTGCATTTCAGGATGGGGGTTTTTTTCAGAGTTTGGTATTTTCAGGAGCTATTTCTCGCCTTTTTTTTCAGGTACACAGATTTTTCTGTGTGCACAGACAGTGAGAAACTGACAGCATAACTTCACCACTGGTAAAAAAGAAAGTTTTTTTTTAAAACAGCCACTAAGAATTTATGTTGTGTCTAGGTGATCTCAATGAAGTTGTATAGTAGATAATTCCAATAACAAAATGTGCTTGTTTTATTCCTTAAAAATAATGGCGCTTCTACTAGATTAAAGGAATTTGCATTCTGCCAGGTTAATAGTAATTCCCTCTAAACTGAAAGGAGAGGTTTATATTCTCTGATTTTTTTGTTTGTTTTATTTTGGTTTTTTTTTTATGGAATACATTTATTAGGGAGATTAGACACTTAGATATAAAGCATAAGAAATTATGAAAGTGCAGGGAGAGCAAAAAGAGGAAAACCTAAATGCACCCACTCCCACTGTGAATAGAGATAATAAGTACACGTGACTCCAATTCCTACAACAGCTGAAGCAATCATAGTTCATAATAAATAATACAGATGTCTAAGTCAGAAAGGAATGTAGCCTTAACGACTAAGACATACAAAATAAAAAGAGAGAGAAAAAGCTGTTTAATGGGAAAATAGTCTTTATCACTTCATAAAAAATGTCTTTTGCAGAGTGTAGCACTCTCACAGTTCAAGTCCCTTTTAACCTCACAAAAAATTAAAAAAAAAAAAAAGTGGACATAGCTTTTCTGATAGCCTGCAGAAAATATAAGTGTCCAAAATAGAGTCACAATGTCACAGAAACAGAGGGGAAGAAGCTTCAAGCAAAAGTTATTATATATCCTACCTTTGTGGGTTTAGGCCTAGATTGGATTGTGCTGTATTTGTAGTTTTTTATTAGCAGATATTGGGTATGTGCTGTTACTCCTTGTCATTAAGGTTAGTAGTTATAGCTAGAATGAAAACCTCCTCTCTATGTTCTGCAGTCCTTTAATATAACCCTGTGATTTCGTCATTTTGATTTCATCAGGAATGTATACAAAATACTTCCTGAGCAATGTATATGTATTTACTGAAAGCATATAGTCATACAATGTCCATTTAGACATGATCATCCTAAGTACCACTGGCAAAAATATTATGTGCTTCTTTCTTGAATGATTTTTAATAATTTCTATCATGAAATTTGGTCAGGAAGTAGAATGCTAAGGCTGTGAAAATGTTCTGTGCAATACCACAGAGCATGCATAGGGGTGTACTCTCACAGAAACTTTGATAGTTTCTCTTCGTGAAAGCTAACGTAAGAGATCTTTTAATCCAAAAATTCAGCCAGATGTTGTTCCTAAAATCCCTTTCTGTTCATGGGTCTGGGTTGTGACACTGCTGGACTTTCAAATTAGATTGTATTTGAGCTCTTGAAAAATAGAAGTTATTTCAATCATGATCTCACTGCAGCTCCTAGAAGACAATTAGCATCAGTCAAGACATAAACACAATTGTCAGTAATTGGCTCCCTTGACGTAGTTCAGAAGTGTAAGGGTCGTAAAGATCAGAAGTCTCTTGGAAGATTTATAGTCTAGGGGAAAAAAAGACCTTCTTTGCTGTCAGTCCTAAATCTTTTTTTTTTTTTTTTTTTTATAGAAGAATGATGTTATCCAAAACATATTTACCTATTGTCTGAGGACTTGTTTAGTGGCATGGTTTTGAGAAAGACTCAAAAAAGGGGGTTAGATTAGTAAAAGGGACATGATTCACCTTCTAAGCAGTACTAGTTGAACAAATTCTCTCCCAGGTGGTTAGAGACTTATTTTTGACTCAGCAGTGTAAGGTTCTAAGGCATTCTTGGGACGTGTTCAACATTGTTGTTACTATTATTGCTTTGTTTTACACAAAGTTTCATGTGCTTTGCCAAAAGTAAGCCAAGTCTCTGCCACTTGGAACGTACAAGTCAAACACAAAATCACAAAATAACTGAATATATTGCAAGGTGACAAACCTTCTTAAAGCTGACCCATCAGACCATTACAAAAGAGGATAAAACTATACCATTCCTTCAAGTTCCCAGTCCACTGTTTTAATTATACAATTAAGTTACCGATACTAATTTCATTCTAAGCATATGATACAGAATAAAAATGATAGCTGCAAAATGGGAGGAAATAAAAACCTATCTAACAGAAAAATATTTGATTTTTACACTATTGATAAGGCATCACTCAGATTGAATAACATTCTATTTTATTTTTTTGTTAACTGGTTGACAGCATCTATTTAGGAGGCTGAATTTTACTAGAATAACTTGAAGAGCAATATCTAAGACAAAAGGAAATGTGACACAAAACAGTTATAAAAAGATTCATAGAAAAATATCAAGGTTCTTTCTGTTTGATTTGGTTTATTTTTCTGCTAAGATTGCATGCCCTGTTACTTCCACTTGTTACTAAGAAGAAGAAAAAAGATATTGTGTATCTAAAGAAACATTGATTTCAGTATATTTTCAATTCAAATAAACAGTTTTCAGTCAACAATGAAATTCATAAAAGAAATAAAAATGACACTTTTTTTCTTCTTTATTTTCCTTCTTTTATTTATATAACCACAATCAGGTGAACTATAATGCTGTCTAAACAACTATACACATTAAGAAACAAACATAGATCAATAGCTATAATTCGACACACATACACTGTTCCTGTGAAAACATCAATACTACAAAAGCTTCATGAGCATAGCAGGGAAAATTCTGTTTGGTAGATGGGGTTGGCAGAAGATTAAATAACCATGTGTCAGAAAGAAGAAAAAAAATTCAATGAAACTGAGGGCATATTGGAGATGTGCAAGTACTCTGAGCTAAACTGTTAGGATTAATAATAAGAAAATTATCTTTGTCTTCCAGTTATTTAATTACTTCATCAACAAATATTTTGGCTCGGATGTCTAATAATCAAATATACAATGTCTTTCCTATCTGCCAAATGACTGCTATTGAAAGACAATAAAAAAGTAAATGACCTGCTTGTTAGGCAACAATACCTTGAGCTGCTATACGCAGTTTCATAAATGATGTTATAGGTGGCTTTTCATTTCATCCTGGTCCCAAACACTGAGATGGAATCATGAGAGGGAGATGTAGCAAGCCTATTTGACCAGGAAAAACAGACACAAACCTTATTCAAAGATTATTTTGAGAAGTTGTACCAGTCTCATGAAGCTCCCACTGACTGGAAAGAGGGAAATATTAACTCCCATTTTTGAAAAAGGAGAAAAGCAAGACCTTGGGAACTACAGGCTAATCAGTGTCACTTCTGCATCTGTCAGGATCATGGAACACATCATTCCAGAAATTCTGCTTGTGAAAAACAAGGAGGTGATTGGTGACAATTAGCCTCAATATGAGCAAACCAGGCCTGATGAATTTGGTAACCACCTGCAAAAGGGCTACAGTACCAGTGGATAAGGGAAGAGTGACTGACATCATCTACATGGATTTGTGCAAGCATTTGATACTATTCTGGACAACAATGTCTCTAAATTGAAGAGATGTGGATTTGACAGATGGACTACTCAGTGGATAAGGAATTGGTTGTATGTTCACACTCAAAGAATTTTGGTCAATGACTCAATGTCCAAGCAGAGACCAGTGGTGGGTTGCATTCTGCAGGGGTTGGTATTGCTGTTTAACGTCTTTGCTGGAGACACACAGTGGGATTGAGTGCACCCTCAACAGGTTTGCTGATGACATCAGGCTGTGTGGTGTATTTGACATGCTGGAAGGAAGGGATACCATCCTGAGGGACCTTGACAGGCTTGAGAAGTAGGCCTGTGCTAACTTCTTGAAGTTCAAAAAGACCAAGTGTAAGGTCCTGCACCTGTATTGAGGTGCAGGACAATTACAGGCTGTGTGGAGAATTGATTGACAGTAGCCCTGAAAAGAAGGACGTGGGGGTGTTGGTGGATCAAAAGCTGAATATGAGCCAGCATTGATTGCCAAACGTGTCCTGGGTTGCATGAGAAGAAATGTAACTACCAGGTCTAGGGAAGTGATTTTCCCCCTCTACTCTGCTCTCATCAGACCTCACCTGGAGTACTTCATTCAGTCCTGTTGCCTGGAGGACTGTGTTCAGTTCAGAAGTCCTCAGAGCAGGAAGGACGTGAATCTGAGTCCAAATGAGAAACATGAAGATGATCTCCTCGAGCCGGAGCACCTGCCTTATAAGGACAAGCTGAGAGTTGGGGTTGTGAAACCTGGAGAAGGGAAGGCTCTGTGCAGATCTTATACTTAAAGGGGACTTACAGGAAACACAGGGATGGACTCTTTATCAAGGACTGTAGTGATGGGATCCTAGAATCAAGGAATCATAGAGTGCTTTGAATTGGAAGGGACCTTAAAGATCATATAGTCTAATCCCCTTGCACTGTGCAGGAACATCTTTAAATAGATGATCTTGTTCAGAACCCTATCCAGCCTGACCCTGAATGTTTTATGTCATTAGGGAACCTGGGAAGAGTGTAGAGACACTGCCCAGCTGTGTAGGGATGAGATCAGGAAGGCTGAGGCACAGCTGGAGCTGAACTTGGCAGGGGAAGTATAGACCAACAAGAAGGACTTCTACAGCTATGTCAGTCAAAGAAGGAAGGTTAAAAAAGAACCTGCCCCCGCTGATGGTCACAAGTGGCGACCTTGTATCAACAGACATGGAGAAAGCTGAGGTACTTTACAACTTTTTGCCTCAGTCTTCACCTATAACCACTCTCCTCACCCCTCCTGGGTCATGGGACAGCAAGATGGTGACCGAGGGGGTTAAACTCCCTCCCACAGTAGAGAAGGATCAGGTTCATGAAAACCTGAGGAACCTGAACATTTATAAGTCTATGGGACCTGGTGAGATGCATCCCAGTGTCATGAGGGAATTGGCCGATGTGCTTGCCAAGTCACTATCCATGATATTTCAAAAGTCATGGCAATCAGAAGTCGTCCCTGGTGACTGAGGAAGGGTAACATTGTGCTCATTTTTAAAAAGGGTTGAAAAGACAACCCTGGGAACCACTCTATGGTTCTGTGATTCTATGATAAAAACACAGAATTTCAGGGCTTTATGACATCATTCAGCATGTGCAGAGTGAACTCTCCTACTGAATCCCAAGGGTCAGTGTCAACTAAAGGAAATTAAAAAAATTGAATATTGTTTTGAAGCATGAAATATGCATCTCACAAGAAGATACTTTCATGTTCTTCCTGCTTCATGGTTATATGTGACAAATGGGTACTTCCCACACAAATCACCCTCATAAAAGCCGGTTTGTATGTGTTTGTATACCTAGTGAGATTTCTGAATATATGTGTCTATCTCATGTTTTCTACTATGTCGCCAATTCCTCAATTCATAATTATATAAGTAATGAGATTTGGTGGTGGTGTTTACACTTTGAAATACCCATAAAGTGATTGGATTATATAGAAATTCAGTTGTAACTAAAGCAAACAAAAAGTGATAAAAAGTGTGTTCCAAGCTCTTACGTTTAGGAAGAAGCACTTTGGATGTTAAGTCTTATTTAACAAATATTTTAACAAATATATCCACCTTTTCTTCCAATTCTTTTACTGACATCTTTGTAATTTCAGAAGGGTCTGATCCATGATTACTTAATGTCTATGGAAAGCAATATAGAAATCTGGGAAAGGTTTAGTCTCTCCAGATGAAGTTCTCCAGATGAAGTGTTGAACTCGAGACCTTAGTTGTTTTAGTTATTTTGAGATTAATGCTAAGATTTAGCTATTTGCACATGGCTACTCATCCACCATGGAACTTGGTCACCTTTTGAAGTTCCCAAGGAAAATAACCAGGTTGATAGGACTGTTAGTATTGATGCGATATTGCTGATATCTATCAAAGTTACCATTTGTCATATTAATTCCATTCAGTTCTACCAAAGTTTTAATTTCCCAGGACTATGGACCTGAGCAATTCTAACACTTCTAACCAGGTTTTTAGTAACAAATGGGGTAGAACTTAATCAAATAACACAGAATTTCCCTTAACAAGTGTATGTTCTTTCTTCTTTTTATATTACCCAAACCTTTGATTAATTCATCTTTCTGGTCTATCCACTTAGGTTTCTATTTCCTGAACTCATAGAGTGATTTCATATCAACTGATAGACAAGCCAGGATTTGACATCTGAAAGGAGAGTGGGAAATCAGCATGTGATGATGAGTTTTACCCTGAGGTGTACCAGGAAGAATGGGAAAAATAATGGGCTAAGTATGAGCAGGCCAGCAGAGTAATCTTGAGATAATATTCCTAGGTAATAATTAGAAGAAAGGACTCATTGAGATCGAGCCTTTCCAGCACCCCCGTCCCATTCCCCACCCCCCCCCCTCCTTTTTTTTTACTAGATAATACTCAGCTTGCAAGAAAAATATCAGTTGGACAAGAAAGAAAAATGTGGTTACAAGATGGGAGGCTGGTATTTCTGTCCATGACATACAGAGATTCCCTATACCTGTCCGCAGGATACCCACAGTTGCCACTCATAGGACAACTTTACCCACTGACTGTGAGTAAGAACTCACAAACTGAAGGAAATCAAGTCTGTGGAAAAGATTTGATGGTATTGCCATTTCATTCTGAAAATAAAAATAATTTGAAATTAAATAAGCTATTTATTAAATCAAAATATAACTAATCAAAACAGGGAATAAAAATTCAAATTAATATCTAAAATTGATGAAAAAAATTTACTTGAATCCAAAAAATTCCTACAGATTCTTGCAAGACTTAACATGAAGTTGTAGATATACTTAAGAATCAATTAGTGATACTTAACCTTTCCTGCTGAAATATGATTCTTGGAGTGTTGATGTAATCACCATGAACACCAAGGAAGAGTGAAATGAAACTGTGAAAATGTCTTCATGAATATATATTTTTTACCCCATTCACTAAAAGGATTGGGATTTCTGGGAGGAATAAGTGTGGCAAAAGCAATGTGGTTATGTAGTTGAAGACTATGTCATTGCACATGCAAGGCTAATAACACATCAAAAGGCAAAGCAAAAATTACAGTTGAAAGCGTTACCTGAATTGTGATAGTTTCTAATTTTTGATTCTTGAAATGCATTTCTTAAGAGAATTTATTTAAAGTGTGGAGGTATTTGTCTTACTAAATAAATAAATAAATGATAGTTTGAAAAAAAGTATAAGGGATGCCCACCTAACTCCATTACTGGAACTTAATTATTAATAGTATGCCTTTGAAAGTCACAACAGCAAATAAAGAATACATTGAATACTTCTGTCACCCTTTCTAGTCAACACTAACTTTGCTAATTATACTTTCAACTGTTTTATTTTGCCATGATTTCATTATTTCAGTTTCCGGGCCTTCATTCTAACAGTACATACAAAACTTAATTTTCACTCTCTGTTCTTTTTAAGAGACTCCACATTGTTCTTCCTAATTTGCTTTTGTTGTCTTTGTACTTATTGCCATCATGGGTTCTTTTATGCATTTTCATACTAAAAAGTCTTTGTATTTTTATGTCTGTCTTCAAATGTTCTATGTGAACTTCAGACTGTTCACATTTCACTGCTGCTGTTTTTATTATTTTTTAAAAGATGATATTTCTATATAAGCACTCTTATTTCTTCACAATATCTTTTTGTTTCCCAAAACTTTAGTTTTCATCTTCTCCTTCATTTTTTTTTTCTTAATGTATTCTGTTTTACCTTCGGAGAATGTATAGGATAAAGTAAATATTAATGACAAATGGGACTGTATTTATTTTTTTACGTTGGCCACAGCTTGTTCAAAGCCAAAAAAATCTACATATTCATGTCTGTTTTGATATTCCTGTAGTCTCCAAGGCACACTGTAAACAGAACTGCATTCCTGATGTTGAATTTAGCATGTTTGTGCTTAATACATTAGAGACATTTTTTATTATTTGCCAGTTGTAACCTTGTTAAAATAACCTGTAATACTGGTAAGGTCAGGGAAAAATGTCCGTTATTTGTTCTGTAGGTGCTGGACAGGCAAGGTAAAACTCCCTAGGGGCTCTTCTAATGCATGTAACCAGGTTTTTTAGAAACAAATAGACTTGTGTTTTTGATCCTCATAAATCTGTAGGTTCTGCGGTTCATGGCATTCTGACCCTTTGCCAACTATCAGTTCCTTGAATGAATAAGCTGCGCTTAGGATTTGTGGGCTTCCCCCTCCCCCTTCTCTATTGTATATGTTTCTAATGAGAATCATATTTGCTTTTCAGAGGTATGTGCTTGTAAGCCTTTAAACAAGAGGAAGCTTGAGTATGATATAACCTGTGCGGTTTCTTTTCTATGCTTCCTACACAGCTTTGTTTGAACTTGATACAATAGTACAGATGTCCTCCATTTCCATTTTAAAAGCCAGAATTATCACCAGTGTGTTTCTTGTTGGCCAAATCAGAATGTGTTCGGAGTTGGTGCTAGATACTGAAGGAGAAATAGCACACTTAGTTGGATGGATTTTCAAGATTTGCATTCCCTTTTTTTTTTTTTTCCCCTTCTAATCCTCTCTCCTTTCTCATTACATATTTTCCTTAGTAAAATACAGATGGTAAAGGTCCTTTTGTAATGACATAAATTCCAGAGTCAAAGATACGTCTGAGCTCTTGTGTTCTCTCACGTTAATTTCATGTCTGTGACCAGTCCTTGGATTTTCTTCCGGCAATAACTCATCACAAAAATCTTTCCATTTTAGATGGAAACTCTCTTCCACCAATGTAGCAATACACAAATACCTCTGTGGTTTCTACTATAAAATGATACTCCAGGAAATTATTCTTTCCTCAGTCCCAACCTTCTCACCACAGATAATTGCACCCTTCCCATACGCTTCTCTTCAAGGCATGCTCTGGGTATGTCATCAGGATTGTAGTTCTCACATGACGCAACTCATTACCAGGTGATGCCTGGTGCACACAATCCTAGAAATCATAGGATTCCTTTATATTGTTTCTTTTTGACCTGGTTATGTTTCCCTGGAAAATATAAACATATTTAGGCAAATTACAGGATTAAGTCAATGAGACCAGAATTCCTGCTGGAGAAACCATGTTGGGTTTGTGTTCTCATACCATTATCTGGAAAAAAGTTCCCCCAACTGTGTGCTGTCTTTGTTTTCAGAGACAGATATTTATTCCTCATAATTCTTACTAGTACCAGGAATAGAAATTCAGATAATATATATCAGATATTTGAAAATCAGTCTAAACAAAAGTGCCTATATTTAAGAGTGTAAAAGAAAGAATTCTTGACACAGCATAACTTCTGAACCTTGGTGTCATCTCAGACACAAGATTTAACATTATATTTGCAAAAAATATAACCACATTTTGTTTCACTGTTCCTGATTCTAAAGAAACTTGTTGACATTTACAGTGCCAATTCTACAAGACTGATAGATGATGAGCAATATATTAACTAGTGAAAAGTAATCAGGTTAAAATCCCCACAACCTAGGAAATAAATACTTAGATTGTCGCATTTCTTGTTTTCAAAACAATAATTACATTCTATCTGATGCACTCCTAAATGTTCTAGAACATCACAGAATCACAGAATTTAGGTTGGAAAAAGTTTTTCCTTGCTTGGAAAAACAAGCTAGCTAATAGCTTAAAATCAAAACTCACCACAAAGAGATGGTTTTGGGGTTTTTTATGAGGGATGAGTAGGTCATGTTTATAATGCAAGATTGATAATACACAGTTGGTGTGCATCTGGAAAACATTCAGAAACCATGAGGAAAAGATTGGGAGAATAATCTGAAATGAGGTCTTATTTTCATTGTCTTTGTTTAACAACTAATACGTTGTTGAAAACAGATTATTCAGACATATAAATATTATCAGCAATTGTTAACAGATAATAATCGCGTAAATAAATTTTTCAAGAGAAAAATTGCCTTTTGCAAGTAACTGTCTCTTCCTGGTATCAAAAGAACAATCCTAGATGGCAAACCAGCTAGCTGCTAAGAGACTAAAATTTTTCAACATTGTATGACTAACCCTCATGAAAATTTATGGAAAAACAGTTGTTGTCCATCACAGGTTTCTGGCCAGTCCTTCTATCAAACTTTTTTAAGAGTCTGAGTTAAAAGAAAGAAGAATTTTGCATGACAAACAATAAATTCACATGTAGACAATTCGAGTCACTGGACCATGGCAGTCACTATAGTTTTGATAAGCTGAAAGCTTATCAGAAAAAAAACCCTTAGAAATTAAAATTATAATAACAAATATTGTATTTCAGTGTTAGATACAGAGGTAGGATTCACGTTTGTATCCATGCCTACATCTCTATCCAGCCACACATTTTAAGGAAACTGAGATCATAAAATTGTTGAACAATCAGAGAATCACAGAATCATTTATGTTGGAAAAACTGCTAAGATCATCAAATCCACATCTAAACCTAATATTGCCAAGTCCACTACTAAATCATGATCCTAAATGCCATGTCTACAGATTTTTTTTAAACATCTCTAGGGATGATGATTTAACCATTTAACTGTGCAGCCTGTTGCAATGCTTGAAAACCCTTTGTGTGAAGAATTTTTTCCTAATAGCCAATCTAAACCTCCCCCAGTGAAACTTAAGGCCATTTCCCCTTGTTTTATCTCTTGTTATTGGGAAGAAGAAACTAAAAGCTATCTCACCACAAGATCCTTTCAGGCAGGTGTAGAGAACAATAAGCGTCCTTTCTTCTGTAACAAACAGCCCCAACTCCCTCAGTAGTTCTTCATAAAACCTGTGCTTCAGACCCTTCACCAGCTTCGTTGTTCTTCTCTGGACACGATCCAGCAGCACATTGCCTTTCTTGTCATGAGGGGTCCAAAACTGAACAGAGAGAGTATTTGAAGTACGACCTCACATGGTGCTGAGTACATAAGTACAATTATTTCCAGTATCCTACTGGCCACTCTGTTTCAGATAGAAGTCACAATATTGTTGGCCTTCTTAGCCACTTGGACACAGTGCTGGCTCATGTTCAGCCAGCTATCAACCAGCATATCCAGATCCTTTTCCACCAGGCAGATTACCAGCCACAATTCCCTGAACTTTTAGGGTTGTATGGTGGTGTTGTGACCTGACCAAGAATCTGACATTTAGCTTTGTTGAACACCAACCTCAGCTCACCAATCCAGATCTCTCTGTAGAGCCTTCCCTCCTTCAAGCGGTCCACGTTCTTGTTGAACTTAGTGTTGTCTACAAACGTATTGAGGATGCACCCATTTCCCTCATCTAGATTATTCTTAAAGGTATTAAGCCCAACTGGCCCCAACACTAAGCTCTAGGAAACGCTGCTTGTGACTGACTGCCAACTGGATTTAACTCCCTTCACAGACACTCTTTAGGACTCGCCATACTGCCCATGTTTTACCCAGTGAAGCATGAGTATCTGGCAAGTGATGCAAACAGAAACTTTTAGTTAGCAACAACACAAAATATTAGACTTGTGAATTTTTAAATGGTAACCATCTGAAGTTGTACTATTCCAGAAAGAGAAATGTGAAAAGAACAGTCTTTTCAAAATACTTTATTATATTTTCTTTTACTTAGAGAAATTAAAATTTGGGAACACAGGACTTTTATTTCCTGAATAAAGCAAAAAGTATAACAAGTGTAATGCCCTGTAAAATTTATTAGAATCCCACTTTCTTCCAAAGTTCCATATCTAGAAGTAATCAAGCTCCCATATGACCACTGTGCAATAACCTATGGCAAGTGAGTTTCTTATTTTAATTCAGTGCCAAATGGTAATTCTTTGTAATATTGATAAACATATCATGACTGGCAATGACTAACACTCTTTAGTGATTTTGTAGCAAAGACACAGGCAATGGTGATGGAGCTAACTAGTATCATACCAAGAAGTGGTCTCTCAGGAATAAAGCCATGGTGCAATTTGTGGAAGCAACACACTGTCTGTCTTGTGGATAAATGAGGGAAGTTTGTGTACTGGAAATGAAAAAAGAACAGTTAAACAGAAAACTCCGAGATAATGGATTGCTTAGAAAAGAGAGATATATTGTGGCAAAGATCTTTTTCTAAAACAGATTGGGGAAAAACTTGCAAGCATTGTGAGTGCTCTAAAGCAATGTATAAAATTAGTGAATATTTATTTTTTTCATAATCATGAACTATAACATTCTTATATCACTCAAGCAGATCCATATGAATGTATATATGGAAATTTCTTGCTCTCATATTATAATTGTTTTGGTGACATAGCTTTCAGACCCGTAAAGTGATGCTTAACTTAATACCTTTGGTACCGTGTGTGCTTTCAACGTAGAATGGTAGTCATCAGACTAAAAGTGCAGATATACTAAACTGGTTATCTAGGCAGGTTTTAAAATCAGCAGAGGTAAATAGGTACTTCTGGTGTCAAATAAATTCACCATATATTTCTTCAATAAGATCAAATTTTCTTGACGGGATAGAAAGGGATCCAAAGGTGATTATTAACTTCATTTCATAGATATTTATGGTTAGTTGAAATAACTCTTAGGAATCATGCATATCACATTTGGAACAATCAAATGCATCAAAGTCTAATCTCTGAGTTTTTTACAAGGATTTTCTTGTCACGTTGCTTAACATCTTGCAGGGGAAATCTGAAATCAGAGCTTTCCCTGGTTTGAAAAGATGTTCCAGTTCATGCTAAAGTCAAAGGAAGCATTTCCAGTGACTTTAATGAAAGATGACTTACATTCCCCATGCACCTCAAAAATAAATGTATGACTTCTAAGTCAAATTGTTTTGGCTTGTTCTTCTATGTCCAGTTTGAGGGCTATGGATCACTAGGTTCTCCATTATTAGCTAAGAGAACTCAAATAAATGGAGCAGAGGGAATTTCTTGCTAGGAGGTCATAGCTCTTTTGAGGACAAAGAGTTAGGAGAAGAAACTATGCATGGATAACGCTGATGAAGAATGTCTCCTGTAGACAGCAGGATTCTGCCAGAGCTATTGTGTTATGACATGTTCAAGACCCACAGGCAGCTGATGCCAGACCCTGTTGAGAAGTTTTTCTATAAACATGGATTTACTGCAGATAAATGACTAGAGAAAGTGTCAGTCACATTCTAGTATGTGAAAGCAAGTCTATCTTCCATATCTGTCTTACAGGTGTCTACAAATTCATGCCCATTTTTATGTTCCTGGAATCATTTCAGTTCATAAGAAATGGACTGTAAAGAATGGATGATGCATCCTATGTCAGGGGACATTTGGTCAAATTCTAGGCACTCCAAAACTCAATTCACGTTGTTTTTTGGATTTGGGGTTTTTTTTTTGGCTGCAGTGACAAGGTATAATTACAAATTTTACACACCTTGAGGCAATGCATCAGCAACAATTTTCATTTGTGCATTGACTTGTAATATCTCATTTAAAATACAAATTTTTGTGGATATTAGATAAAGGGTAATATATCTGACAGACCGCTTACTGTAGTTCAGGATATCACGTACTGACTTAACTGAAATTTTCCATGGAGGCTGAGAATCATTGTCAAAATATAGTCAGTGGGATAAGGTACTTATCTTTTAGAAACTGGCCTTGTTCCAATTACTTTTGGAAGAAGGCTGATTTATGCTTGCTGGGATTTAAACCAAGCTCTTCACTATCTGCCAGGGAAAGGGGCAGCACGACACAGCCTTGCGAATTGGCAGAGGGGAATTGCTTCTGAATGTCAAATTCACCCACACAGCAGACATAGGCATTCTGCAACTAAACGACAAAGCTGTCCATTTTTTTTAAGTGAATTGATCAATTTAATTGTACCACATATTCCCTAGGAAACAACACATATTTATTTCAGGCTATCTACATAATGGAACATGTTGTTTGGCATATAGATTTAGAAAATAAATAAGAGAAAGTCTGAAATCAGAAATGAAATAAGGTTGGTTGAGCAGTCATTGAGAAGAGGGAAGTACATTTATAACATTCTTTTTTTTTTTTTTCAGTGAAAACTTAGATTTAGAAGTGAGGAAATAGCAACACTCTCTTTAATATGAAGAAAAAGTAAGATCGTTTGATGACTACAACTTAATCCTCAGTGAATGTTCATCAACTTCGTAAAACCTACTTCCAAACCTTCATGGCCATCCTTCAAGAGGCAATCCTTCCACTAAGTTTCCACTAAGGATATTATTCTGGTACTGTGGAGAGTGCCTTAGAGTTTGCAACAAAACTGCAATGCATCAATGCACACTTTCAAATGAACCCTGAGAGGCAGAAGGGAAAATTTAAAGCTGGAAATCATTTTGTTAGTTAAGGACATGATTGACTTAGATGACTTCTTGGAAGATGATGGGACATGCATTCACTGAAGATCTTATTTATCCCTTTTATCCAGAATTGAATAAATAATTTCCAATCATAATTATACTTGAGAAAGTGTCTCTTTTGCCACAGACAAGCATCCAGCCCCCCAACCCCACCCCACCCCCCAAAAAAAAGAAACCACACCAAAAAATGCTTTATACATATTCTAAACTGGAAAAAAAAATGTTGCTTCTGACATTAAGATAGGACTTACATTGTGTATCAGCTGAGGATTTACTTTCTCAGGGTAGGTTTGACATATTTCTATAATCAGACTTTCCTGAGATGATTGTCACGATAGGGTTTGGCTAGTAAATTACATCGTTTTTATTCATGGATGGATTGGGCTATTAGGATTTCTTGCTTTAAAGTCAGTGAATATTCAGGAAGAGATTAGATTCTTACAGAATATTTCTGTGTCTCAGGACTAGAAAGATCACTGGACTGATACAATGTTTTTTCTCTACAGTTTTCCTCCCCACCCTATACTGAGCACTATCTGAGTCGATTGACAACTCATACCTTGTTATCCTCTGCTTATATGTTTTGTGTCTGTTAGACTCATTTCTAGCATTATTGCTATTAGCATCTTCTTCTTACTATTACCATAGCATTAAGGGGCACAAAATCAAAAAGAAAAAACAAAATTCTGCCTCAGTTATTCATAGCTTTCAAGTACATGACACACAGAGAAAAATAAAATTAAAACTAAAACCAAGTCATTACTTATACTATTATAGTGACTCACCTATATTCAAAGGGGGTATCCAAAGAGAAGACGTAAGTTTTATCCTGCTAGTTTAAACTATTTTGTGGAAAGACAAAACCAAGAATGAAGTCCTGGCCTAATTAAGGCTACTGGCTGCTTAGCCATTGTGTTTAAGTGGTTAGAAGTCAAAGCCACCTTTTCCTTCCCCATCCTTTTTCCCCTTTCTTTTGTTTTTCTTTTTTTAAAAAAGGGGAAAAAAACCCACAAATGAATCCACTTTGCAACTATTCTTTAGTGAATCCATCAGTGCAGTTTGGTGTAGATTTAGACTCCACACTCCATACGAAGTTCACGATTCTACAACAGTTAACTGTGAAATGGACAGAAGATATGATTTCATAACATAGCTTTCTTTTATTAAAACAGTAAAGAGAGACACACTGGCTGGGGCGGGGGAAGACTCAACTTTAGCTGCCAGGTTGGAGTCAACTCAAAACCTTCAAACCAGCTGTACTGGTAGAGCTACACAGGGAAAGAGAGCTTTCCAGGATGGAATGTCTCAAGAGACCTGGAGGTGATGCAGTCTTTTTCTTTTCTGTGTCGCCCTAATTTTTTACTTGCCCTACAGTCTCACAAAGTGGGAACACATGAAGTTAAAAGGAATAAGCTTGTCTAACATCTAATAAGAGGAGAATCTGTCACTGTCAGTGATGTGAATGGGAATACAAAAGCTGTAGGCATGTATATTCCTTCGGCTGCAAAAGCACAACAAGGCAAAAGGTTAGCTTAAGATCTGCTCTCGGTTGCTTTGGAAGCTCTGTTTAATTGTTAGTCACGATGCACTGTGGGCAGAACAATTAGTTGTATCTATATTAGATCTAAGCTGTAATTATTTGTTACATTAATCATGACTAGAGTGAGAATTTAATTAGTCACAAGCATTACGTGGGGTTTTTTTTTCCTTCTCTTCTTCTTGTTTTGAAAAAGGGAAGAAGGGTCCAGTTGTCTTATTAAGTACATCTTAATAAAGTGAGTCCTGGATGTCTGTGAGCCATCATCATGCCCATGGTCTTCCACCTACTGAGCATGCAGGATTTCCTTCCCAACAGAACAGCCTAGCATTGACTTGCTTTGCAAAGACATGTATCAGATTTGGGGCTGAATCGAGACATGGGTCCTAGGGGTAGGGGAATGAATTGCAGAGTTCCTGCAATACTCTACTGTTACTTAGAGTCCATTAAAGTGCATTAAGGGCAGTGGGTTTCCTACTTCAACTGTACTTGCTCCACTCCAGGTAAATTGATTCCCAAATAGAACAATTTATGTCCCTCTTTGCAGCCAGTGTGGGATAGGCAGATGGTATTTTGTTCCTATTTCCCTACACTAGCAACATTTATCACAGGACACTACTGCTGTGAGACCTTTCCCAATGCTAGGCTCCCCCTGTTGCCATGCATGTCAGTATTTTGGCTTCTTCATTCCTCTGAGCAGCTGCTGATTCAAAGGGAAGCAACGAATGCTGGGGGAACAGCTGGGACTGCTGCTTAGCTTGCTGGAGCACAGGGGTAGTTGAGACTGAATGGTGGCTTCTTCAGCCACTCTTCGATCCATGCAATCACTATCACTGTTACCATAGTACCTCAATTCCTAATTGCTCTCCAGCCTTCTGCAGTGTGAGCTGACATCTGAAAGCACAGGCAAACTGCCATTGCCTCTGTCCCTAAAAGCTGAGGAAAAAGTAAATGATTGTCCCTAGACCCAGTCGGGGAGGAGGAAATGTGAGAAAAAAAGATGTTACCTTCTCCAAATAGGTGACAACATGCATGTCCCTGCCTCCTGAACATTACTGGGTGTTTGGTGGGATTAACAGCAAAGAACTGATGGAGCTTTGGGAAAAGGAAAGCAAGGTATGTTTTCAGGTATTTTTAGAGACTTTCTTCCCTGATGCAATGGACAGTGTAAGTAAAAATCTGAAGGAGCTACTTTGAAAAGGTTACAGGAGAGGAGGAAAACAAGGCTGGGACAATGTGCTGGTTGAAAGCGTAGTCATTTTGACAGCCAAAGAGAGATGTCTGACAGTTTCTGTTCCTGGGACAGCTTGTGTGACTTGTCCCGTGTCTACTTGCCTGATGTGCATGCCTGTGTCTGTGCTCTGTGTGTGCATCCCTGCACCAGTGTCAATAAGACTTTGAGCTGCTGTCTGAGTCAGACTCTTCTTTGCAGGAATGGGACCTGCATTACAAAATCCATTGATTTTGATCCACGGAAACAATCCCACTGCAGGGGTTGAGACTATTTGTGTGAGTAAGTGTTCTCTCTGACATGACAGAGTTTGCCTGAAGCTACAGGATAATTTTCAGACATCTGCTCCTTGCAGAAGGGGCTTCTTCTCCCACAGACCGGATTTTAGCACTTGAGAGTTCCTTCATTATGCTTTCCAGAGTATTGTAGTTCAGGCATCAATTTGTAAATAAATTTCAGTATCTGAAGGCAATCCAGAAAAATAATAGCATTCATATAATAGTTGATACTTCTTTATGTGACTAAGGATCTATTCTTTCTGCTTGTAATTGGGAGAACAAATAAAAGCTGGAACTACCATTCTACACCTAGAGTTTTACACACTAAAATATGTCTTGTTACTGAGCTGCTTCTATGACCTATCATCCCTTCACCTAACACTGACCCAATCTGTCCACTTTAGCAGTATGTCTCAGGGGGGTAGGGTGTTGTTAGTTGGATTTGATTTTGTGGTGTTTTTTAGCTGCTGTTTTTCTTCCTCTTCCCCCACTCACTGCTTTTATTGGAAGAAAAAATAGGTTACACTAGTGTGACTAGTGCAGAATGAGTGATTTCATTACTTTTCTCATTTATATGTGGATACCTAGAACACTATTGAAGGAAAATCTAATTTTCAGGGCAAGACTTACTTCTCAGTGTATCTCTCAAATTGTTGCAAGCCAAGTAACATCTTCATCAGCTTAATTACTCCTCCTCCCAAATAAGACATACTAAGAGAGATGTTTCTTGGAAAATCTAGTACATAATGTTTTTACTTAGAACATATTTTGGAAATAAGAGTTACATTTATAGACTCCTATAGGAACTAATATTTGCATTGTTGCATGCACTTCAAACTCACAAATTTATGGGAAAAAAAAACCTGTTTTTTTTTTTTATCCCAGCGTTATTTGAGGACTAACTCATCATGTCCTTATGAAGCATCATTTGCAATGAAGGATCAGGCAAGTGTCCTGATGTACTGATGGCCATTTGAATACTTTTTTTCTATTTATTTATTTGATTACAGATTTGCTCTAATGGAAAATAAAAGTAAAAAATGATAGGTGGAAAGTCATTCTCTACATTTCATTCAGCCTTAAATATATTCCAGTGACTCAAATAAAGCTCAGAGCAGACCAGTTTCACATTCAGATATTTAATTCAAAAAGGTGGTAAATGCCTCATTAGCACACTCTTTTTGTGTATTTATTAAAACATTTTGCAATGTCTGAAAAAAGTAATGAGGGAAGGTTTAGGCATTGACAGATGTAGTACTAGCTCCAAATTTAAAGTAATGGACAAATCTCTAAGAACTGCCACCTGAGTTGAACAGCGTCATCCCTTGGCATGTTCATCCTTGCTCTTTTTTTCTTCTTAGACCTTCATTTGCTTCACCTTGTAAGTGTGAGGCACATTGTTCCCTTTTGCTGAGAGGTCAGTGTTCAAATGATATTTTTTGTGCTCAAGGTGAAGGAAATGGATGTTAGTCTACATAATAGCACCATACTGTGAATCAAACCTGTGACCTTTTAGTTTGAAAGTTCAAACCTTGAAAATCTTGCTAAAGGATTAACACATTTTAGAAATGTGTAACCTTACCAGCAGAGGGAGATACGGCTTCAGATGGTGAATCATTCCCATACATAATTTATCTATTAGAAAACCTGTTTCTGATTATCCTAAACTATGCACAGATTGAGCTTGCACTAGGGTAATGCATACCCAGGTTTTTTTTAAAGTAGGTATGTGGACACTTGAGCATAAGGACTGGTGTTTGCTATAACACCCAATTCAATTATGCATAGAGATATATTAATGCAACATAAATAACAGGATGGACTGGATAATTAAGCATTATTAAGTACAAAATATTATCTATACAAATTGAGTTTAAATGCCTGAGATAGGTAAAAATTACTTCAAGGGCTACCACAAGACCTAAAGAGACTTCCCATTGCAGCAAGTAAATACAAGACTACTAAAATCTCTGTACTTCAGTAACTTCTGGGATTATGTTAGCTGACTGCAGTCACAACAGTCATATGACTATGGGTAGGTATGCCACACCCGCATCCATAACCAACATTAAGGCTTGTAACTGCTTACTTGTTGTTTTCACCTGCTATCGTAACTCTTCATGATGTATTCCCCTTCCAGGTATCAAGGGACTCAATTGGAGTTGGGGATTTTTTTTGGTCCTCCTGGTATTATGATATACATTTATTACATCATTTGTCTTTAGATTATCATGTTTATATTATATTATCTTATTTATAGTGGCTTATCAGCATACGTTCTTGAATACAATTTTATTTGGTTGCATATAGGATATTTCTGAAATATGTCAGATACTAGGGATAGCATTATTGCTGCTTTAGAAACTACAGGAAAATCATCAGACAGTTGCTCAGTAAGCAACTTCTTAACAAAAAAAAAAAACCAACCAACCAACCAAACAAAAAAACCCCCAAACCAGAACAAACCACAAACTACCACCACCTTCCAGTCTTTTAAGTACTACTAATCTAAAGGAAATTAAGATATTGCTCACCCCACAAACAGGGTAAAATCACAGAAATGAGCTTCCTTAAGTACGTTGCACCTTAAAGCTGACATTATTGCAGAAAAGCATATACAGCACCTTGTCAGCATGGAATAACAGGTCTTGACCAAGTTGTCATTTCTGACAGGTTGGTGTAATGAGCAAGAGAGTGCTGAGATGGTCGAAAAGTTTTTTTACTTGTTGTTGATGTGGGTTTTTTTCACCCGAATCAGCAGGGTAGAGCTGTTTGGGATGATAAGACCATATATATGTGTTTCATTACGAGCTTTATATTATCAAGTTGTTGTCAACCATGCTATCGCACTTAACCACATTTATGTTTGGAATTCATTTTGCTCAATTTCTTTACATTCTTAACTTGGGAACAGCATAAAATCTGATTCTCTGGAGCATCAGTTATTAGCTAGCACAATTGTCCATGTGTGTTAAACCTACCTGCACTTGCTAAACTACTAGTAATAAGCACTAATTGGATCAGCATTTCTGTTTTGCATTTGTAATTTCTCAAAAGTTCTTAAAACATGTGTTTATATGTAAAGTATAGAAAAGAGGCAAAAAGAGGGGGCAAAAAAGAAAGGTAGATTTATTTTTATATATATTTTTAATGATTATGGTGTTTTTCTTCAAATCCTGTAAGGAAAGCTGTACAGTAGATTGGATAGGGAAGATTCTCAGGAAAAGCTGGAATTTATTTCAACCCTGACTTGCCTAGCTTATTTTTCACATATGATCCTTCTCTGCTTTGTGTCTTAGTTCCTTAGTATGTCAAGTAAGAATAACGTTTCCAGTCTCCTTTGTAAAGTGTTTTAAGATGTACAGATGAGAAGCACTTAATAAGACCTAGGGATTAGTAAAAGCACAACAATAAAATAGATGAAAGGGACCAGAGGTTAGAATTTAAAACACTAATAATAATCACACTGGCACAGAATTAATATCATCAAAAATAAATCCTTTTGAGTTGCAGGTTGAATAGTAGGGGATGAGAAAGGGACAAGAAGAACAGAGAAATAAAACCTTTTAGTCAGTTGTCAATATCAGTAGTACAAAAACACATATACATTCTTTGTTATGCCATTTGAATTATGTAAGAATATTGGAAATAGGACAGAAAATAGAAGCTATTCATGAGCTAAGAAAGATCAGATAAGTAAATTAAACTATATGTTGAATTTTGCTGTAAGCAGATATCCCTTAAGGCTACAAAAATAATGATTTGATTATCAAAGCTGTAGAATGTGTAGCTCATCTCCCTTTGTGTTACAAGAAGCCTTTCCATTAAATTTGTTGTTAAGCAAAATGTCTACAGGAGACTCATTTTGGATACTGATTATGCACCCCTTAGGAGAGGAACTCATTGCCTTCCTTTTGCACACCGGAGTTACATTCCAGTGAGGAGCTGCAAGGTCAAGGCATCAACTCCATGTCTTCAATATACCTGGAATGAGCATATTCTGCCAGCATATTCAGTAACACGATTGCAATAGCATTAATGCAAATGACCATTGAATCAGACGCGGTGTAGGGGTAGAAGGTGAAAGCATTCTTGCATTTTATAATCTGCCCCAAATTTTAGAAACTGTTTAATTTCACATGTCTCCACAGGAATGAAGGTTAACCAAACAGACAACTCACACTAGAGGACTCTATGAGTGACATGGAGTGTAGAAGTGGCTTGTGAAGGTTATCTTGGCTGCTTTGGGTCAGCACATGAAGGCAATTTGATTCATTTTTTTACCTTGTCACTAGATCACCGCTGTTTTGTTGCTTGAAACCTCTGTTCTGGTGTGCAGTGGTTAAAGAGAGACAAGGAGTTGCTCTCCTCTTCTGTCCTGATGAAGAAACCACCTTTCATGGCAAAACAATAGTCCCTTTTCATATCTAGGTGTTGTAGAGGGTGTAGAGAATGCATTTGTTGACTGGGTGTATTGTAGGAAGTACAGCAGGTCTTCTTAAGAATGCTGCTCATCAGAAACTTTTGGCAGCTGCAGTGCATCAGATGTCCTCTTTGAATGTGAAACTCTGGATGTGAAGGGCAGCTCAAGTGTATAGAGGAGTCAGATGCCTCCTACCACAGCAGATCATATTTTACAAAGATATTTGGTGATATGATACCATTGCTTCAGTGATGTGGTTGGGCTTGGGACAGCTGCTACCAAAGTAACTAGGATGGGAATCTTGCAGCTAGGCTGCTAAGATGGAACGTGAAAGCCCAAGAGCTGTCACCCTGCAGTATTTTTCCTCCTATGTTCTGCAATTTTGCTTCCTTTCTTCATCCTGTTCTCTTCCTCACCTATTCCCATTTAAGATGATGAGGTAAATCCAGGAATCCATAATTTCCACATTAGAACTAACATTATGTTTTTTATTAGGTGCCCATAACAACATTGGACATTGAAATCCTGCGTATTACAGACTACAACTGTGCTATCTCTTAATTTTTTCCAGTAAAGAATCTGAAGTGGAGAAACCTTATTCATTCAACACTAGTCAAAAAAAAAACCAAAAAAACCCCAAAAAAACCCCCAAACAAATGTTTAAAATTAAACATATCTTCTGAAGTGTGTTAGATAAGAGGAAGCATTCGGTGATGGTGTCTTGGCACAACCTGCAGAGACTGCAGAGTATCCAGCAGCTGTACTAGTAGGACTTAAAAATGACAAGATCCATGCTACACTAAATTTCAAAGGCAGCTCAGCTTGACATTTGATTAATTTCTGGAAGAAATGAACTCCAGAGGAAAATTTAACTTGGGTGTCCCAAATATCTTTATGTGCAGGGTTTTGGAGGAAGAAGGAAGTTGGCAGCATAGGCCATGTGGGCAGACTTCTACTGACACTTTGCCAGAAACTGAATAAATCTGATCATCAGTCTGATAAGTTTCCAGACCCATTACCAATATGGGATAAAATACTGTTACCAGTCCCATCTACCAGCTTCATAGGTTCTGTATATTTAAGGGGCACAAATGAGCTCAACACTGTCCTAAATTTCCTAATCCAAATGTTTTTCCTTCCTTTTCCTCTTCTTCTTCTTTCTTCTGTTCTTTACTTCACCTCTGTTGATCCCACTAAAATGTCACAATATGAATTTTAGTGTTTAAAATTTTTAAAGAGTATTGAAAGAAATACACAGAAAGAGACAAATTGATATGGTGTAGGTTTGAGCAGGCAAATATTGTACCAAAAATAAAAAGTTACATCACTGTCATGTCCTGCAACCTATTATGGGTCTCAGCTACCTTTCCCAACAGCTACATTTTGATTTCCTCAGGACAAGCTTGAGCAGCAGTTTTTCTTCTTACAACCTTTTCCCACTGTTTAACTATTTGGCTAAGTGGCTGTCACTAAGCCACTCTCCTTCTGAGACCGTGATTTGTCCCACCTCTTGCTTGCAAGACAACGTGTCTAACAAGCAACAATGTGAGGTGAAGTGATAGCAAAGAGCTGCTTCTTCTGACTCACTTCTGCAGACAGCTGAGTTCACAGCTTCCCTGAAGTGATTAGAGACATAAAAATCCCCTTTCCTTCCCTCTCTTGATTCAGTGCATTATTGCAATTGCTAATTTAAGCGGGACGTGAGGTGAGTTCTTTCAAGAGTGAACCTGACCCTTCACCTCTCCAGCACTACCCGTGGCTGTTGCAAAGCAATTGTGCCCGTCAATGGAGAACAGAGAGCAGTAAAAGTAATGAGAAAGTTAATAAGAGTTAAAACAAAGGTAGATGGACCTCAAACGAAAACAGGAAGATTTAGGACACCTGGAGAAAGACAAGTCAGCATTATATAGAGACGAATTAATACTTTGGGATTAAACTGTGTGTGAAGGGTAGGGGCATAGTGCACTAAAAATAGGAGCAGGGTAATTTAGAAGCTAATCAAGCTCTGTCACAGACAAAATTAATAAGTAAAAAAAGTTTTAACAAGACATTAGCCATCTGAAGAACCTAGAAGGCCTGTGGAGGAGGATATTGTATCAGAAGGTGTTATTAACACTGCTATTATTAGAGTGGGTATGATTAACAGGACTTGGTCAGAAAGAAGCAAGGTGAGGTTTAGAAGTACGGTGGTGGATCACCCAGAATGTCATTACAAAGGTGAAAATTGTAAAAAGGAGCAGGAAACAGAAGAAATAGTATTGGAAAAAAGATAGATGGAAAGATAGTGCAGTGTTCTGACTTTTCTATATGGCATAAAGATATACTGGGTGAAAGCAAGCAAGTGAGGTTGTTTTCTTTTCTCCCCATGTTTTAATAACCATACACAATGGTTAACATTTACAAAGATGAGACTTCATATACAGAGGATTTTTACAGGTTCATTACAGATTTCCATGATTGTGTCTCTCTGGGGTTTTTTTTCCCAGCAACTGGGATTTCATAAGAACTGAATTCAGAGGGTGTAAACTGGTGATGGTCTACTGAAATCAATAGAAGTTAACTCATTTCCACCATTCTTCTGATTTAACATTCATTTTGAAAGCAAGGTGAAAGAATCTGAAAAATTTTCATAAAGGTGACATTTTGAAGGACAGTTCTGTTTTTAATCAACAGGAGAAGGTGTAATTTGCTGAGTATCAAATTTGGCCTGGACACAATGAGAAGAACATCACTGACTCCGCATGTTGATTTCAAAGCACCAGTACTGATTAGCCCCAGACACAATCTCCTGGTTTAGATGGACTCATCTTACTTTCTTCTATTCCATTTAAAAGTAAAAAGATGCACTCATTTCTCAGAGTTTGTATTGTTGTGTTTGCTAGTTCTGCTTATGGTTTGGCCTACTATTATTTTGCATTAGAGGATACCTTTTTCAGAGCTTCCTTGCTGTTGCATCTCAGCAGCACATTTGAACATAATAATCTATTGCAAATTCCCCCTTCTCCTCACCTGGATGCATCTGTTATCAATAAAACTTGCCATAAGTCTGACCCATAAAAAATTAAACCTTACTAAGTCAGTAGGTATTTTTTTGACTGAGCCTTGGTTAAGTGTATTAGAGGCTTAATTAATCAGCAGCATCTAATACTTACTTAAAACAGATTGTCATTATTCAAAAAGAACTGCATTTCACCTGGAAAACAGGTGACATTTCAGCACTGTGGCATGTAATTTCCATCCCTTTGGACAGATTCTTTAATACATAGTGTCAATCAGGAGTGATTTCCCTTAACTAAGTGCTGTTATGTGGGGGATAAACCTAGCTGTGAGCTCAGACTCCATTTGCCTGCATCTACTAGGTTTTAACCACACACTTATCACCAGGGCATCCAGTCACCATTTTTCCTGCAGAGACAATTTGACAGGTGACATTGAGACAGTAACGTTGCTGCTGACCACCAGCTAAGTCCCTGGCTCTGGAGTGGCACAACCACTGGCAAACTCAGCAGATCACCTCTTCCCTACCTGCGTATGCTAGCAACATTTCAGCGGAGAAAAGTCATCCTTCTCTCCCCTCAAACTGCATTATGCTCTCTGTTTTCTGATGGAAAGTGGAAGTGAACCTGTAGAGCCTTGAAACACATAATATGCATGGCTGCTGTTTTGCACTTGTAACATCTTGTATGCACTGAAATGTACAGCTGTTTACACTTGTAGCACTGTCAAGTAAACAAGTGGTGATTTCTTATGATAGAGGAGAAATTGGCACAGGGCTTCTATTCACACACCTACAGCCTGGCAACTCCTGGTGGTGGAAAACATTCTACAGGCCCCAAATTGGCTTCAAATACACTGTAAAACTGGTTTCTCTGAGACAAGGAAGGAGGTAAGAGGAAATCTGTTGGCTGCTTCTGTACCTCTAGAAAAGGCAGCTGCTGAGACTCTGATGGGCTCTGCCTCCTGCTGCAGCCACCCATTTAAGTGCCTTGCAAACAATCTGAGCAGTGGCTGTGCCAGGGTGTGCTGGCATGCAGGGCTGTACCAGGCATTTTCAGGTATATCTTCTCCAGGAACTGTGGTGCCAGTTAACCAGATTGCTTGTGAGTCTGCACTGGAGAAAGGCTTGGAGATATCTTCGCCTGACAGAGAAGCTCAATTGCAACTTTGGGAATTTTTAAAAATGTTTGGAAATGTTATAATAGCTCAATATATATGGTCTTTTCTGGGATTAACTGGAGGAAGAATCTAGTGCAGCTAACAATGTGCAAGTTCTTAGCAATTAAAAAGAAGTTGTTATTCTATGTGATGTAGAAATGGCTTTGGTACTCTCTACAAAAGTAAACCTAATGTGTTCTAAAAGTTAGCATGAGTTCTTAGGGAAGCTGGACATAATCGTGCAGAAGAAACCTTTATAATACTAAGAAATAAACAGAAAAGGAATGGAATGGAATGGAATGGAATGGAATGGAATAGGTTGGGAGAGAGCTTTAAGATCAACAAGTCCATCCATTAACCTAACACAGCTAAGTCCACCACTAAGCCTTGTCCCTAAGCACATGGCTTACATGCCCTTTAAATAATTCTGAGGTGATGACTCAATCACTTCCCTAGCAAACCTGTACCAATGCTCAAAAATTCTTTCAGTGAATAAACTTTTCCTAACAGCCAGTCTAAACCTCCCCTGTTTGAAACTCAAGACCATTTCCTCTTGTCCTATCACTTGTCACTTGGGAGAAGAGACTAACACCCACTTCACTACAACCTCCTTTCAGGTAGTTAAAGAGAATGATAAGGTCTTCCCTCAGTCTTTTTTTCTCCAGGTTAAACAGTCCCTCAGCTGCCCCTCATAAGACTTGTGCTCCAGACCACTTACCAGCTTCACTGCCCTTGTCTGGACATGCTCCAGAACCTCAATGTATTTCTTGTAGGAAGGGGCTCAAAACTGAACAATGTACAGGGCACTATGATGACCACTTCACTACACCCACTGGCCATACCATTTCTGATACAAGCCAGAATGCTGTTGGCCTTGCTGGTCACCTCACATCCTTTTCTGCCAAGCAGCTTTCTAGACACTCTTTACTAAGTCTATATTGTTGCAAAAGGTTGTTGTCAATGAAGTACTGGACCTAGCACTGAGTCTTTTGAATCTAAGAGACCAGTTCTGTCTTAGTAAATCAAACTGCAAACTTCTGGGAGCTGGGGGAGTATTCAGGGGTAGATGTGCTTCACCTGTTACTGTATACTTACCTTTTCTGTATGTCTTCATATGCTTGTCCTATTCCCACCCTAATACACAGACATCTCTTTCTGATCATGGCTGCAGACAGAACATGAGACTAAATGGTCCTTTGCTTAATAAAGGTGTCAAAATTCTCTTCAGGTCCTTGCTATTCTAAAAATCAAATGTCTTTATATAACATAGCATATAACATAGCATATAGCATAGAGAAATTGTCGCCTAGCTTATGAAACAATGTATTTTTTTCCATCTTTTTCTGGCCCATAATTTTACAAGTTTAGCAAGCAAGAAGAATTGTATTTAGTCTTTATGGCAAACTAATTTTCAGCTAAAAAAAATTAAAAATTAATAATAATAAAAAGAAAAATATAAAAGAAACCTGAAAACATCTTCCATGCACAAATCATCACAAGCTGGTGACCATCAGCACAGCATGTCACAGCTGACATGTAGACATGCAAAATAAAAGAAAATGAGAAAGGTAATCATTGAATAAGCTGTAAAAGGGAACAAAGGTTCTCAATGTGTTCATTAAACTCATCTGAAAGTTGGGCAAAGGGAAGGACAGACATTACAGGATGTTCAGCTGCTTGAGAAATGGCTTTGATGTTTACCAGTGAGGAGTGACAAAATGTGGGAAGCCGTGAGCTAGTGCTCATGACAGGAGGTCTCATACTGTGTCTAACACAAGGGCAATAGCTGGGGAGTGCCCAGGACTGAGGCTTTAGAGAAAGATGTAGAAGGCCCTACACTGGATAGCTACTGAGAGGAGAATGCAGCCTCATTCACTTCCAGAACCACATGGTTTTGGTAATGGCTGGAGATGTTTTACCTAAAACCTACTGAAAGTTTTCACTGAATTTTTTTCAATATTTATAAGAAGAACAACTAAAAACCAAAACAATGAAATATTCAACAGTAACTGAATCCAATTTAATAAATGGAGTTGGTGATCTGAGGAAGGAATTGGAAGCTGAACACACTTAATTTTACATATTTAAAAGATCTGGTTTATATTTTGGGGACAATTTGGGGGGAGAGGAGCACAAGAGGGAAAAGAGGGTTGAATATAACTCAGCTTGAAATGCAAGGAAAACACAGTCATGCTCACAACCTTTTTTTTCACAGCTTATTGTTCAGCTTTGTTTTAGTGTGTATAATATACACAAGGACTATTGCTCCAGCATGGAGAATTAAAGAGCACCAGGGTGAAACTTTTCTCTCCTGATACCAAAGGATACCCACAATAACCCATTCATAACCTACATACACATATGCACCCATATACACGTGTTTTATTTATAGCTAAATGTTTCTTTCATTTCTTGTGGTTCAGAAGAAAGCACTTGAGATTTACATTTGTGCAACTCAGGCAGAATGGAGTAAATTGAGTTTAAATAAAACCTACTGAGAAAAAAAATAAAATCACCATTTACATTTCACACAATATACATGCCTTTAAAAGTCCTGAAGTATTGATCACGGTAGTTAGGCATAATCAAAAAGCCTCCACTAGGGTCATAAGCACAGATCTGCCTGTATATTTTTTTGTTCTCAGCATTAGGTACATCTCCCTTGAGTTTTTCTAGAGCTGTATTAATTGGATGATTAAGCCAAAAGCCAGATCAATCAGAATTTGAAGTGATAGTGAGTGTTATAATAAAACAAAAAATAAAACGTTGTATCTACACAGTTAAAAAAATCAATAAAGTTTAGAGCAATAATGCATAGAAAGAAAATAAGAAAAGGCTAATTGCTCCATCTTTTTACAGAGTTATTTCCTTAGTTATTTTCCAATCTTTATTTTTTTCTTTTTATGTCTCTTCAGGATGACCCTTGCTCTCCTTTTTCACACATATGCAAAACCACAGCTACTTTAACGACTCTGCTGCTTGCTCCCTTGATTCCTTTTCTTTCCTGCTTAAAATTGCCCTTTCTGGCCCCAATACACACAGTGGCTAATGCAGTCAGCTGGGATAGAGGAGATCTGGGTTCAACCCACAGGTCTATCCCTAAATAAGTGTGTAATCTAGGGCACTATCTTTAATGAGTTCCTCACTTGTGTAATAGGACTGACAGTATTCACTTGCCTATTCTGACTATTTAAATTGGTAGCCCATCTGATAGGATCATTTCCTTTTCGGAGTCAGAGTTCAGATCCAATTCTTAGTTGGGTCTATTTGCACTAGAGTAGTTAGGGAAAAGAAGTCATAATGCAAGTAAATTGAGTTCTACTGGGGGAAGTGGCAACAACTGCAGCTACGTTAAGGATCTGCTTAAACACGCACTTTTCTCAGCAATGTCCAACTCTGAGAAGAAACAGTGAGCAGCAGAAGGATACTTCTACTGTTGAAAGTGCACCTCCATTAATTGGCAGGATGAAAGACAGGCTGTTAACTTTCCTGCTGGTGTCCTATGTGCTGAAAAGATGAGTCTTCTGAATAAGACATTGTATCCTGTTTTCTTTTGAAACCTGGGCAATTTCTTGTTCCACTGTGATGTTCAGCGGGTAGTCTTTTGAACCCAAATTTTAACACATAAATAAATACATTGACTTGGAAAGATCTTGGCTATGCAGCATGCTGATGATTAGGCTGCTCATTTAGCTGCTTAAATATGGACTTCAGCGTCAAATATTTAAACACTTCACTTGGAAGGTCTTGCCACACACTTTCCCTGTCTCTGGTCTTAGTGTTGGACATGATCCCAGAAGTCCAGGTATATCAGAAGGTAAATATGGCTCCCCCTACTACAAATGATAATTGTCATCATTTCCAACCAGAGACTTCTCTTTATTAATTAGGGGGGTTCCAAATACATTGTTATGAAGGTAAGAGATTTTAAAATACAACAAAACAGCTTAGCTGACCCTGCCACTGCTGAGAAGTCAACTAATGGATGTACAGATTGCTTCTGTACCTGGGGGACACAAAATATATCACAGACTAAAGTAAACTATGTTCTATTCAAAAAAATTAACTGCGTGCCCTGAACTTCTCATGTGTGATATGAGGAAAAGTTATTCCCAGAATTTTCCTGATGTTATTGCCTCGTCTGATGTCTCTGGCTCTTTGCTGTTGAATACTGTCAGCGTCAGTGTCTTCACACATTTCATAATATAGCTCCTGAGGTCCCAGTTTGTCCTGATGCTTTCTCCTCTCTCTAATTTTCCCCTCATTCTCCAACGTTCTCCTCTTTCTCAACCATGTTCAATGTGTAGAGCTTCCTCATCATCCAGTGCTCCTACTCAGAAGAACTTAATTGGCCCATTGAAAAGCTATAGGAAATTGTCTGGATTGAGGGCAGTCTGAATATAGAGGCATATGGAGTCAGTGTGAATCAGAAGAGAGATATTGATTTCAAGTCAGGGGAGCGACACTGATTTACAGAAGCAAAGGAGCTTATGTTTTAAGACAAGAGATGAAACCTTGATTCCTTTGAAGCCAATAGCAAATTTTCCATTGATTTCAGCAAGGCAGTATTTAATTTTAAGGTTAAGAGTAAGTATTATTGGAAACAATTTTTAAGGAGTTCTTACCCATTTTGTTTCTCCTCCTAGTAAATATCGCATTTCAAGGTTCATAATAAAAATAAAAGAAAAAAAAGAAAATCTCTGCTTTTGTTATATTTGATGTCTTAAATTAAATACCTAAAGTAGGTCTATCCCAGGCAAACAAGCAAATTCTATTCACCTTGCCCTGAAGAATGAAAACTCCAAGGACAAGCCTATAGATAGAGATTAGAAGGAAAGAAAAAAAAGAAAGATATATTGCTTTTAATTAAAGTACATATCCACTAGGCAAGTGTGGGCCTTTAGCAATACATCTGTGAATTGTCCCAATAACCTTATGGGGAGGGGCAGGGACAAGAAGAGGGGATGAAGGCAAGAGTTTCAGAGTGTGGAAATTAACGTTAATAAGGGATGAGAATGAGACACATAAGCCTTTAAACAAATTTCAGACTGCAGCTGAACTGAGCTGTGCTATGATTTAAGACAAATTGTAACAGATTTACCTTTACATGCTGCCCATTTTGTTTATACGACATGTCCATGGGACTCTTTTTGAATACCCGTTCACAAAATTGTATTTTTCCTCCTCAAAGATATAGAATTAATTATGCCTCAAGGTTGGTTTTTGAGGTTAGATTTGAACCTGGATTTGTTTTGGAGGTCTTTTTTATCCTCAGTTTCCCATCCCATTGAGGCACCATCCTGTTTTGTGCAAGTTTTGACAACAAAAATGTTAGAGAAGGCAGTATTTACTCATTAAAATCCCTGCCTCTCTCTGCCTCTTTGTCTTAAAGGCTACCGTTTCCTTTCTCCTTTATTCTCCCCCTACACTTCCATCTGACTTATTTTATATTGTTATTTTGCATCTTGCATTTTCTTAGCTAATACTTAAGCCTGTGACCTTAATTACAACTGTGTAGCCATTCTGTTGTTGTAGAAATAGCAAAGGGAGAAATATGTGTGTGTGTGTGTCTGTGTAACTGTATGTGTGTATATATATATATATTTGTTTAGCTCAGAGTATACAAATTTAATATCCTTGCTACCTCCTATTCCAGGGGAAGGTTGGAGGTTTCTTTTACAATTTTTACTGGGTGAGTGAGCAAATGAACTTCTGTTCCACTGAAAAGATGGGACTTTTACGTGATGTTTAAATCAGGGATCTGTCTTGAGCTTATGAGATTTGTAAGGCTTTAGTAGCAGCTGAGGGGAAAATGCCACATCTCCATTATTTACGAGTGACTTTGAACTTACGGAGAAGTTCATTTGTGTACATCTGGATAATCTATTTCTACAGTTACAGCTACTCTGGAAAAATCTAACCTTGGAAAGAAAAAAATAATAAAAATAATACAAAAACAGCTGTATAGAAAAATGTGCAAATATTAGTTGAATACAATGAGACATTTGCCAGGGGCCGAGGAACCAGAAAATTGCAAGCATTTAAGAGAAATGCTTCTTATTTTAAATTCACTTGCACATCCCGTAGTAATATGCTTCACTATGGCAGACGGCTAGGCAGAGGGAAAAAAAGCTTTGTGAGTTCAATAGCTACCCACTGATTGTAAACATAAGAAGGAACTCTGTGAACACAGTGCTGAAATATAGGGTAATTTCCTCTTTATTAGAGTCCATGAACTCTGCTACGTTAGTGGTTAGGCTCTGTATACAGTGCATATAACAGAATTATACAGTTATTTTCTGCAGTGCTTTACTTGCCTTTTTAAGCTCCTTTAGCAGGAAAAAAAAAGGACAAAATATTCTTACTTTTTTCTTTCCACCTATCATGATAATTTCTACCTTCCTGTTTAATGGCAGTATGAGATATTCTGATGTGACTGGTGCGTCTGTGATGTCCTACAATGCTCGACACTGATTTTGAGAAGCATTTAACTCTTATAATATACTCCAACTAAGCCTTGTTCATTATTTGTTAAGGAGAAGAAAGAGATAGCAAATAAATATTTGAGTTAGAAAAAGAAATTAATGTGTGATGTAGCTAGTCATCTGTGGGCTGGGAACTCTAACACATGGGGGTTTTACCTCGGTCTGGTCATGAATTCACTAAGGCAACAGAGGAGATGCCAGATATATATTCCTTATCCTTGTTTCCAACTCAGATCTGGAAATGAGAAAGGAGTCATGGCCATTCCCATTGATTGTCCCAGGGTGACTGTGAAGAAAGTGCAGAGGTATTTCTGTTGCCACTTGGCTGCAGCCCAAGCAATCTTTGGGAAACAGCCTTTCTCCCTGCTGCACAAATATACCCGAAGTCTTACATTGGGAGTGTCAGGGACCTGGGGGCAGGTCTGAATGACCCTGACAACCCCATCCAAGACCCCTACCCAGCTACTGCCATGGCACAGGATCCTGTTTTAGCTCAGCCTTGGACACTAGTCCCTCTCTCAGTGACACACGGCTAATCTCCAGCCCTTCCTCCTGAGGGAACTTCTTTTATTCTATATGTGTTGTTCTGTTAATATAACAATAATTTCTGATAACACTTTTTGCAGTCTTGGCCAGTGTGCTAGGTTGACACAGAAAATATCTTTTAGAACTGGATTTTCATAATGATAATCAATATTATTAGCAGCAATAGAAATAGAAAAAGACCTCAAACATCATCATTCTTTTTCCTATAATTCCACTCAAAGGCAATGTCAAATCCTACATTTTTATTTTTGTCTCTTTTTTTTTTAGAAGATGAAATTTAAGTGAAGGCTTATCAGAAGTGTTTCTTCTGTTATCTGAGTTGCTTTGCCTATCATTTCTCTTTTCCCTCTGCCAAGCCTGTGTTTGCAAAACAGAAAACCCGAATCCAAGTCACTGCATCTGGTGTCAATTGAAATAAAACAAAGACAGGCTCATTTTAGCCACATAATTTAAGAAAGAAGACAGTATGATAACATTTAGAACAAGCCTCGTACACACCAGCCAGCCATTATCCTTCAGAAGCAGGTGGCAGATGGCATGAAATCATCTTCGTCAGACCTCCAAAGCTTTGCTGCCACATTTGGGAGGATGGTTCTTGTAATGACTACTTGCATATTCATACTGTGTGATGGGCACTTCTCAATTTCTGTGCACCTCATTTTGGAAACAAGCTAATATGGCTACACATGTACTTTATTGCACCATTCACATTTGGCATCATTAAGAGGAAGAAGATCTTTTTTTTGCTCTGTGCATCCTTCTCTGCTTGCGTCAGAATGGCACAGGGAATCAAAAGGCATGGTAAAATCTGGAGCACCAAGTCTTGCCTGAAGCTGTAATGAGATCAGCCTGTGTATAAAACCTCCCATGAGATAATATCAGAATTATTCCTCACCAAGTCAAACAACCACATCTGGCAAAAAATAGATACTTCTTCAGATCTAGAGCTCAAGGATTGTTCTGCATTTTTTCTGACATGGTTCTCAATGTCCTTTATAAAACTAAGTATGCAAAGATACTGCAGTGTGAAAAGCAACAAGGTGACACATATGGTACTTCGAAGATTACTGGGGGAATTGTTGGCAAATCTAAATAAAGAGAAAGAGACATTTATTCAAAACTTACTTGCACTGCTGAGTTCCTTTTGCTGTTGGGGGTTCAAACAAGTTCATGATGAGTGCCCCTTGTACTTCAGCAAGATATCATAGTATTGACAAATTTAAGGACTGTACAATGAGCATTGTAATACCTTATGCATCAATTAAACAGTACTGTAAACCAGTGATGACATAGGTATCAGTTATGTTGCTGAATAGTATTAAAGATAAATCTTCTAGTTCCTGCAGACACTGAGACATTCAGAAAACCTGAATCTTATAGATCACAAATACAGCAAAAGAAAAAAAAATTCTTCATGCTGCTTCTCCATTAGCCTCATCAGCTTCTAATCCTGAAGCCTCTATTGGAGGAAGGCAATGAAGAGAAGCATACCTGGTTTTGATCTTTGACCTGAATGGTAACCTATTTTTGGATAAAAGAAGCAATGTTCCTTCAAGATTCTCTGATAAAATATGTGTGGCTGTGGGAAGTCACTGCCGCTAACATTTCCACTAGCAAGAAAAATAAACTATAATCTATCCTCCATCTCTTCATGTCTCAGCTTTACTTCTCAGGGGAGAGCAAAATGCACGACCCACAGGTTCAGAAGTGCTCGTTCTTTGCCCAGCACATGCAAGGGAGAGGGTGCAAGTGTATATGGAAAAGCAGATCAGACAGACCTACAGAAGAAACAGAGACAGAGTAAGCAGGGTAAGTAGAGTAACCTATCTTGATTCAGTATACTAGCCTTCTGTGTCCTCATGATTTCCATGATATGGAAAAATTGGAAGGGGTAAGATTTGGACAAGACATTAGGAAGAAAATCTTCACAATGAAGGTGACGAAGCACTGGCACGGGTTGTCCAGTTAGGCTGTGGATGCCCCCTCCCTTGTAATGCTCAAGGACAGGTTGGATAGGGTCTTCAGCATCCTGGTATGGTGGGGGGTGTTCCTGCCCATGGCAGGATGTTTGGAATGGGATGGGCTCTACTTTCCCTTCCAGTCCAAATCATTCTATAATTCTAAGACATTTCTTATAATGGGTCTTCAGCAAATCCCCAGGTAGCAAAGTGCTTGTGCTCAATTTAAACACATACTTAATTTAAGCATGTAAATAATCTAATTTATGTTGGATCAAGGCCTAACTCTTTCTCATTAAAGTGTTATTTTAGAAACAGAACAATGCTATTACTGGTTTCTTTCATCCTCTTCAGATATGAGTGGCACTGTTTTCCCTTTAATTTCTTTTTTCTTTTAGTTTTGCTGCATTAAAACATTGCATATTCATATGGCAGCTACCACTTTTGTCTGAAAATGATACACTGCATTCTAAGACCATTCTGCCCAGACAGAGGATATTATTAAATACCATAAACAAATACAGATATGCATTGTGACATCTGGATGGAAATAGCCCCACAGTCACATTTTACAAAGGAAACTCAACTCCGAGGAAGAGCTCTGACATGTAAAATGGACATTAATGGCATCTTAATGTGCTTCAACTGCCTCTAGGGGTTCAAATATGTTGCATCACAGTCAGTTCTACTGGAGGTTTATCAGCAGATGGAGCATTGTGGGAACTCAGAATGCTCTATCAGATACATTAATGTCCCAAACTGATACATTATGATTCTCTGTTTTGGGGAAGGATGCTTATAATTAATTATATATATATTACGGTTGCTGTTAAGCCAATCAGTGCTTGCTTGCAGGCCTAGAAAGCTGGTAATATTTTTTTTATTTTCTTTTTTGCCAAGGGTGGTTCATATGCATAGAACATTATGAGAATATTGAGCAGGGAGAGAAAGCTATTATTTTTTTTAAAATGTGTTGATTGGTTTCAGAAGAACTTTATAGTCCACCCACAGCAAAAATAAAAATGAATGGCAAAATAACAAAACAATTTGAGCAATGTGTATGAACGTTTTTGTGCAAGTTTATGCCATTATAAATACAGGGTTCATATTGAAATGATATATGGATGCAAAGCAACTCACTGGATGAGAGAAGACAATTAAAGAATAAAGTCGAGTTCAACAAAAATCTCAAAAATAAAAGAAATTTGCTACCTATTTTAATCAACTAGGACTGGTGAAACCTTTCTAAAGTCTTCTGTTAGAACTTCTGCAAAACCTGTGGACAGAGATCTCAAGGCATGTTAGACTGAAAGACCTTTGTGTGCAAACCTGACCTGTCCTTGAAAAGAAAATGAGCATGTTTTATGCCTTGTTTGTTGTCAGTGTAATGAGATTATGATATTTCAAATCACTGTGAAAGAGGAATTGTGCAAGAAATTGATTTTTTCTTTTTTTTTTTTTTTTTTTTTTTTGTGAATAGACATTTACAATCTAGCGCTTGAAGAGGAATTGCTCCTCAGGACTGTTGGTAGCAGGTTTTTCTTCCTGGAAGACAGAATCGCCTTGTCCATTCAAGTTATCTCAATCCAAGACCAACATAAGAATATAAGCACCTGTCAATTATCAGACGTTCATCTTTGAGTATGCAGCAAACATATCTTGCCTCTCATGTCATTGCCTAGAAAAATAATAATGTGCTTTCAGTTAGGATCATGTTTTTTAGTTGTAGGTACAGAGTTTAATTTCTTGATGGAAAGGGCCAAATTATCCACTGTTCTTTACCTAAGGAACATTTTTCTACCCAAAGAGTTTGGACCAAAAGTTAACAGTGTAGATCTTTCTGAAACTAGAGGAATAATTTAGCTAAGTGATTGAACTTAATGCCCTTTTAAGTTGGTTAATACAACAGTAGCCTTTCTATATGTGCAATCTGTTTCTAGGTGCTGCAGACTTTTAGGTCTATAAGGTCACTCATATAATGGAAGCTATAAGACAGGCAGAGACATGTACATATGTATATACAAAAGTATTAATATGTTAATTTTTGCTCCTTGATTCAAAGTAAGTTTGTTTTTGTTTTCTCATATGAACTAGAAAAAAATAGATAAAATTTTGCAGCTCATTTTCTTATCTAAAAGAATTGTTACAGTTTTTTTCTGGGATTCACACATACACACCTACATTCACACACAAGCACATCCAGAAAAAAAAATATAAACAACTCATCTCACAAACAACGTTAATTTGTAAGTTTGACAAGTCACATATTTCCTTTAAGGTTTGCTTCTTCATCCATCTTTTGTCCATTCTATTTATGTTATAAGGTTCTACAAAAAATTATATTTTTTTTAAAAGTCCCTGAAATTACAAACTTTAATTTCAGTCTTTGTCTTCTGGAATTACAATTAAACAAATATGTGGTGAATATTGAAGTCATTACAAAGTAGGTTTAAATAGATTTTTTTTTTCATACCAAAGATTAAGGTCTGGATCCCAAAATCTTCAGGAACTGCAGTGAATCCCTTCTAAATATCACCTGTCTCCATCCTCCAACTAGCAGGAATCTTTGTCAGCTACAGTCTGGCTTCATATAACTTATCTAAGTGTTCTAAATTACTTGAGATCAAATAATGTCTCAGTATCTTAGATAAGCCTCTGAAACAGGTTATTTTCTTCCCAGGCACTTTGCTGAATCTTTGCTAGTCACCCACAATTTTACTGTACTGAGGGAACCAGTGCCTCAATGTAATATCTTATGTGCTGCATTGCAGAAATGACATGGGTATTAAAATGTGAGATGTTAAACAATGATTGGTATGTGCCATGAATTAGCAGAAAAAACACAGTGAGATGAACTTGAAGTTACAAGAATTAGTTTCACAGGAAGGCTGTTATTGCCCCTGTTAGCAGCTAAAAATTCACATGCAGACACATCTTAAGTAATGTGTTGAGCTGTCCAAAACGTAATTTAAATGCTGTCAAGGAAAACAAGAATATGCTCACAAATTCAAGAGCAATATCTGTGCAATTTGCGCAACATCAATTTCTTTCGCTGTTTTTTGGAAGGAGCCATCGCCATCAATTAAGTTAGTGACTCTTCGATTCAAATTACTTTTTGACACATAGTGAAGGGAATGGCTCGTGAGAGTGTTATTTTCCCCATTGTTCCCTAGGCAGCCATAGAATAAATGCAAACAGGTGGAAATGTGGAACATCACCACTACTGAATCACATAACTGACCAAATAGGAGGAATCAGAGTAATAAATATAAATATTATTTTGATATGGGACACAGTGGGAATGGATATTTACATCCTCCCTGTTGTTCACAACTTGACGTAACAGCAGAGTCTGCTAAAGAGTGTTTAATAAAAATGCTGAGCCAAACTCTCAGATGGTGAAATACGCTATAACTCCACAACGTGCCCAGAAGCTAGAGCCAATAATGAAATCAGAGCACTGGACTGGGAGTTTGGAATAGTATATTCTAAGGTGCAAAATTCATCTACATAGTGTCCATGGCTCTTCCACTGAAGAGTATTAACACGAGAACAAATGGGCAAACGTGAGCTATGAGATGAGAATCAGATGACAGTTTTTATTCAGTTATGTTACAGTAGAGATTTGCCATTAGCATAATATTTAACTAGTTCTTCAAAACAGGGTCTAAAAATACCAAATAGGGAATAAACAGTAGTAACCTGTAGTGGGAAAACATTGATTATCAGTGACTCCGCTCCTGCTGCTGCATCCTATGATTCGAGTGCAGCTTTGAGTCACAGCACTGCTGTAAGGATTAAGTGGATTAGGATTTCACCTTGAGTCAACTCTAGTTCTGTGCCTCCGATTCTTTTGTTTCTCAGTCTATCTCATAATTACAAAGCAGTTGGGGGGGGAAAGCTGTATACAACTCTGAATGTACAGTCAGAGCTCACTATGATATTATCAACATGCACATAGAAGAAAATTCATAACATTGACTCAAAAGATACTGAATGCTAAATTAAAGTGTAATAAACTGTAAATAAAATGCCTTGGGCAATGATTTAGAGTGAGATGGGAGGCAGCTGGGTCTTAGCAGAGGTCTGGACTTCAGTCCATTTCTCTGCTGATGATTTTTATACGGCAGAGGCACAAAACAATGAGTAGGATCATCACATTGCCTGGAGATGTGTTGGCTTGGGAAGAACTATCACTGTTAGCAACGCCTTGTGCACCATAGAATGTTATGATGTTCAGGCAAGGGCTTTCATGCTTTCATTTAAGCTTAACAGCTTGCAGAAGAGAATACCAATTTATAGAGGTCCTTCAGGGCTGTTAGCTGGTCTGTTTGGCATGAATGACTGACACACTACAAAACAATAACGATGATATGCACTGTACATAAGATAACAATGATTCATTAAAACAATATCAAGGGGAAGATACTATGTCTGAAGAGAAAAATAATATAAGCAGCTTGACTACCACTATGTCTCCATAACTGAAATAAGAATAAATTTTGCAGTGGATTATGTAAATCACTGATGCTGTATAAATTTCTCAAAAGATGCTAAAAAAAATAAAGCATGAATCATTGCATTACCTACATCTGTTCATTTTCCTTTTCGATCTACAGCTTCCCATTCCCTGAGCTGAACTTTTACTAAAGAAAAACCTCATTCCTTTTGCTAATGATTGGACAATTCCTGGAAGAACAGTGTGGTCAACAGTTCTGTACAACTCCTTTACCAATTGTACTTAACAGCAAGTGAAATCAGAAACTATTCTGAAGTTGATCTCTGAAAATAAGCATAGATATGACATATTTGACAGAAACAGTTGAGCAACCAAGGTCTACTTTAGTCATCATTGTATATTCAGTTATGAAATATTCCTTTGGGTATATGTGAAAATAGGATCTCAGAAGTAAATGTAACATTTTTTCACCCTTTTTTAAAGACTGGTTTGCAGAATCTAATATATGGAATAATTTGCCGAAGTGAAATGATATCAACAGCAGTGCAGAAAATCTACCATTATGAAGACAAAAAAAAAGTATGAAGGTCTGTATCTAATTGGCAGATATAGAGGATGGATACCAACTATATTCATCCCACTAAAAAGTATCAAAAAAGGATGACAGAGACAACGACATGGTTAAGCAAAGATAATAAGGAGAAGCAGAAGGCATTTGAAAAGTTCAAAGGATATGTTAAATGGGAGGAATGGGCAGATTATAACTGTAGATAAAGCAAGTAAGAAATAATTGGAATGAAAATGAACACTGAACATGAAACGGGCCAAGACATCTCAACCCCACAGGGTTTTGAGATATTTACACAATAGGCAACTGGGAAAAAATGATAGTCTTTGTAATCATGATAATGAATAAAATTTTATGTAATGCATCAGCACCACAAAACATTCTGCTCCTCATTCCAGTACCTTATTCAATGTCTGCCAGAGCTGGTCACTGCCTTTCAGTAGCTTTTGGATTATTATATCATATCCTATTTGATTTGAACATTCATAAACTAGGAATTTAGGCTCAAATCCTCAGCAGAGAACTAGGCACCTAAGACTCATCTGATTCTTGGTCTCTGAAATTGCTTTGAAAATCCCATCACTTTGTTTTTAAAGCAGGTTTCACCCCCATTCAAAGATTTTTTTTTTTTTTAATATATGTATGAAAATGTAATATTCTAAGGAACATAAAAAAGAAACCTAGTCTAATAAAATTCTTAATAAATTAATAAGAAATTGCATACCAAAGGTACATATTGTAATGCATTTTTTTAAAAAAAGAATGAACAGTAAAACAGTAAATTAATTATTTATTATTTTCACATTGATATTTAAACCTCTCTGTTTTGGGAACAAAGTCCCAAATTTTAAGAGAAATTTTGCAAATAACCAAAGAAAAAAATAATCAAAGATATTTTCAGTGAGACAGTTGCAAACAGACATTTTCTTTTCAGCAATTGTAGTCACCTGTCAAATTCGCTTAGACAGACCTTTCCTGTGGTGTGTTTGTCCACTGAAATGAATGATAAAACCAAGAGTGGAACAGCAGTTCCTCAGTGTGGTGCATGGAAAGAGAATAGAGATAGGCATTTAGAAGAAGCCGAAGTAGGACAACTCAATTGTGATCATTGTTTGTGGTGTTAAAAATTACTCCTCAATTCAGGTGCAACAAATACAGTAACTTCTCTAGTTCTTAGAGTTATATATATAAATGTGCCTTTTTGACAGTAATCCTTAAAAACAGAGAGAACGTGAGGAAACTAACCCTATTGCAATACAGTCAATAAACTACAAACAAGGCAAAAATAGATTTGTTTTTTTATGTTCCCTGTCCACTAGGCTCCAGGTTACAATTTTTTCTTATTAAAGGATCATGTTTAAAGATGTGAATGTTCAAGCAAACATTTTCCATGTGAACTACAAAGAATAGAAAAGTACAGCTGAAGATGCGTTCTTTCTATAGAGTGATTACTTCATGAAACAAAGGAATAGATCAAAGCATATTTCATGCTCTTCATTTGCAATTTTTCTTTTCAAGAAGACATTGACAAGAAAAGCGGCAGAAATTTCAATGGGCTGAGAAAGAGCACCATGAACAAGTTGATGCTAAAAGGTGTAGGCAATGAGGCAAATGTTGAGAGCAAGAAGTGGAACTTCACAACTAGACAATGAGTCAGCAGCAGAACAGAAAAGGATGCAAGTATTTTTTTGCCTACCACCCTCCTGTCACTGCCTCTTTTCAGCATTGCACTTTGTCATAGGAAAGCAAAAGAAAAGAAAGTTTTACTTTTCTTTTTTTTTCTTTTTTCTTTTTACTGTACCAGTTCAAAAAGAAAATGAGAAAGAAGGGAGGGTGGTAAGGAGAAGAGAAAAAAAACAAAATAAAACCAGGAAAAATCAGTAAGTATATCTTACTAAATACTTGGGTCAGGTTGTCTGTCTGTCAGCAAAAGGAGAAAACATTCATTTGGCATATTGCTGCTGAGCATGCTTTCTATTTCATCCCTGTGCACACCTCAGCTGTACCTAGCTTTTAATAAGCATTATATTCAGTGCCCTTTAAAAAAATGATTGAATTATTGCTCTTTTTATGGTTCCATAAAAGCCTTTATTAATTTGGGGGAAGCAGCTTCATCTTGCCTGGTTGGCCAATCCTCAGTGAGTGATTAAATTATTCATGCATCTTCCAGTTGGCTTTGTTTACTGTGTCCAGATCACGATTCCTTTAGTCTGGAAAATGAAAGCCAAATAGGTGCATGTATATATCTGGTGGTTTCTGTATGTGAGACAGCTATGGGAGGTAAATCAGTGAGGAATTATGTAAAACAATCCCTCAGAAAATACATGCATAGAGAGTATTCATATGAAATTCTTGTCAATAACTACGCAAACTGGAGTGGAAGGTATTGAGGGGAGGCAGAAAGTCAGATAAGTTTACTTTGAGACAAAATTGCTTTTGGTTTCACTGCTGTGGCTGAAACTGGGGAAAGAGCCACACAGCCTACTGAAGAGAAAAACTTTCCTGAGCCCTGAAGTAGGACTTGGATTTCCATAATTGTAGGGTCTTCTTCTTTCCTCCACAGGTACGGAAAATGGGTTCACTTTTACCATTTATCAGAATTCACTTATACTAGTCAGAAGAAAAACAAACCTCTAAGATAAAATACCTGTGTTCCACTATGTTGCCACAAGTACCACCCCATACCTGTTTGCAAGTGAGATCTACCCATACATCCTTAAAACCCTAGTGTTGTCTCAACTTATAAAGTCAATAAGACTACTTTGATCTACAGGATCCATTTTATTGCCCTTACCATCTCACTTTGCTGAATTTACTGTAAATACCTGGTAAAAATATGGATTTAACAAAAATTCTTATGTCTTTTTGGCTATCAGCTCAAAAACTTAAGAGGTAACTGAGAAGCACTTTTGCAGACTGAGAATAAAGGTCATAGCATGGTAATAAATATCATCAACTAAACTATTCTACTTTCTGGACCTAAGAAGATTTACCTTTTTGCTTCTTAAAAAAAACAACCAAACAAACAAAAAAACCCAACCAACCAATCAAAAAAAACCCACCAAAAAAAAAAAAAATACACCAAACCAATAACAAACACAAATCCAATAAAGATGTTCCTATTCTATTGAAAAAGGAAAACTGATTAAAAATAAAAATCTGAATTAAAAATGAGTTTCAGTACCCAAACACAGAAAATTTAAACTGGCAGCACTTGTGACTTTCTACAACAAGACAGACGTGAAAATACATATTTTTGGAGGGTTTTTTTGTTTCCTTGTTGGTCTTTTTATTTCCTGGTTTTTTTTAATCATGAGTTGTATCATTTAAACAAAAAAAAAAATCAAAGAAACAAGGTACAACTAGATGTAACCCTATCTTTCATGAGAGCAGCTTTACGTGATTCCTGCTCCAGGAATTTCTCCAGTGTCTGTAATACCTTATAATGTTGTTTTCTCTGTTACAGTTGAAAACTGGTTCATTCCCTTAAAATTCATATTTCCTCATTGAAAAACCTTTTTTGTTTTATTTTTTTCTTTAATTTTATTGGTTCTTTCTTTCTGACAAGATGAGGCAAAATCTCAACTAGCACATTGTGGTTTTGGTAGGCAAATATTGGGAATTTTCTAGAGTTTCTGTAATCTTGAGGTATGCCAGATATTAATTTCAGTAGCCCTGTCCAAAGAAAGACGCTCCTGAACAGCACACTATTAGAGTCTGTTTCTCTATAGAAGTTCTTCAATCGAATCTACATCAAAACTCCAAAGACTTATAAAAAGGCAAAACTGAAGTCAAACTGTTGTGAAGTCAAGCTGTTGTGAATCAGGTCCCTGTATACACTAACCTTTAACTTAAGTGGGATACTAAAGAAAAGATATGTTGCATCTTCTCAGGATGTGGGAATAACATTTCATGAACATTCATTGCTTAGACAAATAGTAAAGAAAGAAAACATCTGGGAAAGGCACATTGACAAAGAGCAAAGGACATAACCCACTTCGTATCTACGCATGGCAAATCAGTTTAATGTCTTTCATTACTGCTTGAAAACGGAAACTTACATGTGAACAATAAACTTTAATCTGGTTGACAACAGTTTTAAAAATGCACTGAAAGCAAGTTTCGCCTGCATGACATACTTTATGACACTTATTAAAAAGACATACTTGTAAGTCAATTAACCTGCCCAATGGTACATTTTAACTTGTTTTCTATTAGGAAAGGCAGCAAAAGGGCAAAGTTTTTCATTTAGGAAGGTTCTAAGTTGACTTCTTTTTCCTCTTTAGGCGAAGGACATTGCTATTGTCATCACCCCTAACCAGACCAATATGAAATATATGCCATTGGTGTCCACCAACCCATATTGTCACAGGTAATGGCTGCTTACTCTCTAAAACTTTATAGTCACCACAGTTTGCTGTGGTAATTTGTTAATTACAGTAATGATGACACCACAGGATAAGGCAGTTAACAAGACACATCTATCTGGATATTACAGACAGCATCAGTTACACTCAGTATAGACAAGGTCGCGAAAGTATTTTAGCTGATTTTCACTTGTCCTAGAACTTTCCCAGACATTTAGGTGTTCTTGTTTCTGTTCCTCTTCCCATATCTTTCCCTCTCTTTAAAATTTGGGCTATTAAAACATAAGCATGCACAGAAACACACACACAAAGAGTTTACTGTATATATACATCTATTTTATAACTATGAATTCTCTGTATAAAATACATAAACAGAAAAAGTGTATATATTAAATCTATGTATGTAGCACATATATTATAAATATGCTTTGTGTATATGTGACATGTAGATGTATATGTACATGCCTATATACATAAAGATTTATAGTCATTCGCAAAAGCATAAGTATACATAAGATTTTTGCACTGATTTTCAAAAAGAATATCATTGCTATGTGATTTCTGATCCTTAGCTTTATGGCAACATGTACTGGAAAGGCAGAAAGGCAAAGGAGGAAAACAAGGAGACAATTAAGATTGTCTTCCTTCGTGAAAGCATATGAGTTTACATCTTGGTTTATGGATATAGGAAGTGCGTCCTCAAATAAAGTTTCACTTTTTAAATTCCAGTGGGTTCTGTAGATCAATGCAAATGTAGACAGGACTTCAGTTCCTTGAAGTTTGCCAGAATCACTTTGCTCTGCAAGTAAAAGTTCTTGCAAGATTCATAAATATCTTCATTTTTTCTGTATTGAAGGACATGGTATTTTTACATCCTGTCTTTACCTAGAGTTGGAAGTGAATGGATGAACTGTGACAATGGTAGCACTTTATTTTCTGTAATAAACAAAAAAGAACAGTTGTACAGATGTTTAAGCTGAACACTGCATTACCACTGAACCATTATTGCTTTAGGATTTTGTTTCTTTGTTTCAATTACATGTAAATATCATACATTCGGATTTATACAAATTCTTAGAACATATCTTCTTTTTAGTGTCAATGGCATGCTGCATAAAATTATGCAAAACATTTAGACTTCAGAACACCATAAATTTCGTTGATTTCATTGTCTGTACATTGGTTTTTACTGGGATAGAGTTAATTTTCTTCATAGTAGCTACTATGGGATTATGTTTTGGATTTATGCTGAAAACACTGTGGATAATACAGAAATGTTTTAGTCACTGTTGAGTAGCGCTTACACATAGTCAAGGTCTTCTGTGTTTTTAACATAATCCTCATATATGAGACATTCAGAGTTATGGCATTTGTCTTCCCAAATAACCGTCTCATGTGACGGAGCTGAGCTGTCCTGGAGATGGCTGGACACCTTCCTGCCAATAGAGTGTAGTGAATTAATTCCTTGTTTTGCATTGTTTGCACATGTAGCTTTTGCTCGAGTTATTAAACTCCCTTTATCTCAACCCACAAGTCTTCTCATTTTCACTTGTTTGGTTCTCTACCCATTCTACCAGGAGGAAGTGAATGAGCAATTGTGTTGTGCTTGGTTGGTGGCTGGAGTGAAAAAACAACAGTCATTTATATTGGAACACAATGCAGGGTGTGAAAGGTTTAATATAATGACAGATTGCTAGATTGAAATTATAATTTTATTGCTGTTTAGTTATTAAACAGCAGTGTTTGATTCTTGCTATGGATCTTACTTCCTTTACTATACATTAATCTAGTGTTTTTTGATAGCTGCTTTTCTTGCTGTACTGCTTATCATCTTACTATGTTTTACCTGGGAACATTTTTATAAACAGCAGTGACCATGTTCCTGAGCTGGCAAATGACCAGGGAATCACTGCTGTTTTTGTAGTACTGTATTGCACAGGCTGGAATTCCAGTGCGAACTTGAGTCCAAGAGGCTGTGACCTGTGGATGAGTCCACAAAGGAACAGGACATTCTGAAGCATTTGATAGGAGCGGTTGGATTAGACGACCCAGTGGGTCTCTTCCAACCTGGTTGTTCTATGATTCTATGATTTGTGGCTATGGATAAGTCTCTGACAGAGCAGGTACATCTCAAAGCATGTGTAGTTATCTTCATGCCACAGAGCATATACCTCTGAAGAGACTGTTCCCCAAGGTTAATTTCACAATGGAGAAGCTACACCTTGAAGTATCAGTGATTGCACATGAGGTCATGTTGAAGCACTTCAAAGGATGTGGCCATGGCTAAACCCACGACAAGGTAGGTACACCCCTGGAGGAGCTGCAGGTGTGGGCAATGCCATGCTGGAGCAGCAATATCTCTGAAGGTGTCATGGACCATGGAGATAACCACACTGGACAGGTACACCTTGAAGTGACTGTACCTATGGATGACTTTATGTCACAGCAGTTATGTCCCTGGCCAAACTGTGGCTCCTTGATGAGGCTCCACTTGGAGCAAGTATCCTTCTAAGTGATTGCAGTCTGTGCAGTCTGTCTAAGCAAAAGCAGGAACAAAAGCAGGAGTTCGCTTTAGTGTTAAACCTTATAATCTGACCCAAAGGGGTCAAGGGTTGAGATTGTATTGGAAATGCCTTTCAATTGCTTTAACCCATGATCTGAGTTGCATATTACAAGAATTACTACACAAGGAGCTGCCTGAACCAGTGGACAGCAAGCCTTTAAGAAGCAATGCAAGCACAACAGTTGCCCAACCTGAACTGGCTTGGATGTCTAGAAACTCCATACAACACATCATACCTCTGGTTCCAACTGAGCTAGATGGAGTCCAAAGTCATGGACTAAGTGAACTCAATAGGTGTTTTGTGGGCATTTTACAGACATTTTACAGGGGTTGTCTATTAACTAAAGGAATGATATCTGTATATTTTATCAAAGGGTGGGAAGAAGGGTGGTAGCTAATGACGATGTATTTGATAGTGTGGGATCTGAGTATGATGAAAGGGGTATGGAACAAGGAGCAGACAATGTGCTGGTTTTGGCTAGGATAGAGTTAATTTTTTATATACTAACTAGTATGGGTTTGTGTTCTGGATTTGTGCTAAAAACAGTGTGGATAACACAGGAATATTTTTTTTTCCTGCTAAGTAGTACCTACACAGAAAGTCAAGGTCTTTTCTGCTTCTCACATCAACCCACCAAAGACAGACTAGGGGAGCACAAGAATTAGGGAAGAAGCATAGCTGGGACAGCTTAGCTCAGCTCACTGAAGGTATATTCTATGGCATATGACATCTTGCTCAGTGTTTAAATCTGGGAGAAGAAAGCAAAACGGGGAAGTTTGGAGTGATGATATTTGTCTTCTTAAGTAACCATTACATGTGTTGGAACCCACCTTCCCTAGAGGTGACTGAACACCTGCCTGCTAACAGGATGTAGTGAATGAGTTCCTTGTTTTGCTTTCCTTGCAAATGTGGCTTTTGCACTACTTATCAAACTCCCTTTATCTCAACCCATGAGTTTTGTCACTTTTGCTTATTCGTTTCTCTGCCCCACCCCACCAGGAAGGAGAGAGAGAGAGGAGCTGTGTTGTGCTTGGTTCATGGCTGGGGTTTAACTGCAACAGTAAGTTATTTCAGATACAGAAGCCACATCTAATATTACTGCTCCAGAGTAGAACTGAACTGGGTTTGAAGTAACGTTGAATTTGTGGCTATATTATTTAACTGCTAGATCCTGACAAGTCTAGCTGTGTGCTTGAGCAACTGGTGTGGTGTACAAGTCAATGTAATATCACTCTGTTCTTAGTCCAGCTTTAACCCTGTATTATCACCTGCCTCAGGAACAAGGAGGTAGTCTGATGCAGCAGTTGTCAGGGAAACATCACATAGGGACATGCTTTAATAAGAATTTATGTTATCTACAAGACAGAGTTTGTACTCCCTTTTAAAGGAAGAAAGATCAGTAAAGTTACATCCTGGGTTCTTCTGGAACATCAGTTCCCTGATTAAAGGGGTGACCGCAAAGAACAAGTAGAAGGTGATGGATCTTTGCATGAATATTTAAGAACTCGTGTGGGAATTACAAACTTTCCAGTGCTTGTCTTTCTTGGAACAACTTTTTGCTAAACATATAATTTTATTGTCTGCAATTATATAAATATGTATATATATTCATGAATACATATGCAGAAACTTTGAATGAACTATAGTAACAGAGGAAGGTCTCTGAGTGTTCCACGGCAGAGTTTTTCAAACAGTAACAAGCAAGTGAAAAACAAAGGAAGTAGATGTTTAGCGAGGAAGTAACCTATGGTAGAGAAATGATGTTGGGGGAAGGGGGAGGAAAAATACTCCACCTTTTAAAATGTAAAAAAAAGCAAGCCTCAAAAGGGCCTACAAACTCAAATACTCTCAAGAGGTTTTGAAAGGAAAAACTGCTTTCAATAACTGGTTTTTATCTTTAGGTTTTTTACTTTATCTCACATTCTCCAACAGTAGAAGTTGACCCCAGGAGGGTCATGGAATCTGATTTATTGTACTGTGCTTAAATCAACAAAGTCAGTTTTTCAAATCTGTGCTTGACGTCTCTGGTAATCATACTTGAACTTACCTACCTTTCTTTTTCTAGCCCCCCTCCCATTTTTATTTAGAATGAGAAAGATTCTCATATCAGAAGGCCAAGAACATGAAAAATATCATCATCATGAAAGTTAGCTCCCAATACAGGATCTAATTTTCCAAGTACATGTTATGTGAATAGGAACTGAGTTTTAGTTTTCCTTTCCTTTTTTTTATTCCATTTGTTTCCCACAGGTCAAGTTCAGAGTAAAAGGTTTGTTGGTTTGGGTTTTTTTTTTTCTTTTTTTTTTTTTTTCTAGTTCTATAGGAACTGATATCTAATTTTTTTTTTTAATATCTGAGAAAAATAGGATGTCACATGTTTTGATGCAGTCAATAAAGTATGATACCAATATATTACGTCACAAATGATTAAGAAAAATCGTGGCATCTAGAATGCATTAAACTAATCAGCACAAACCTGTGAAAAGAAGTTATGTGTTTTAGTACATGTACATTAGGGAATTGGTATTAAAAGGAACATAATTGTGTACTAATGGCAAATCTACTTTACGTTACTGTTCCTCAGTTCCACAATGCTAACTGGAACAGAAAACTAATAATATAATTTAGGCCAACAAGTAGAGAAAAAATATGATCATACCTGTGTTGAACAGAAATTATTTACTGTTTCTTACCATTGACTAGTAGGGGATGGCAAATTTTACCATTTGTCCTAAACTAAGAATATGCACTGTCTGGAATTAACTAAAACTACAGTAACTGGTTTCTGTGCCTTGGTTTTTTTGGTGTTATTTTTTGGTTTGTTTTGGTTTTTTAACTCACCCATTAAAATCCAGAAAACGTGAATGCTTCTGTTTGTCACAGAATACTGGAAGTAACTTCAGTCAGTGGGAAAAAGGGAATTGCAAAACTTCAGTCACCTAATTTGTTATACAACCTCCTAAAATTCCCACTTGTCTCTTTAATGCCTTTGACTCTGGACTGAACCTCTTACTTTTTAAGGTAAGAAATACTGAGTTGAAGCTGGACTGTATTTGAGTTTAATAATCACAGGTGGGTGTACTTCAATTAAGCCAAATCATTTCCCTCAAGATTATTTGATTTGAGTTCCAGCACAGTTCCTGAAGACAACAGATATTGTACCACAATTCAAAAAGGGGTTCTGAGCTTGCAAACCAAGATGCTACTCCAAAACATGTGTTTGGGGTGCTGATTAAAAAAACCCTGCTCAGCATATGCCATCTGATACTTGTATCATTGCTCTAAGCACTTGGAATAATTACAGAATAAACCACAGGTATGATCCTGTAGCATTTCAGTGTGGAAAAGGAGCTTATCAGAACCCTACTTAATGTCTATATCCAAATAATCAGCAACAGGAAATGATACTTATCTGGAAATGAACAAGAACCCTTTGGGCTAAAGTTAATAACGTAACACAAGTGACTACAGTTTCCTTATTTCAGCAATAGAATAAAAATAGAAACCAGTCTCAAAGGCTAGACAAGAGTATTGATATAGAAGAGTCAAGATAGTAGTGCAGTGTTGCGATACTTCTATTACGCTGTGTGTGCTAATAGCTCTTTAATTATATTATACTATATCATGGTAAAAATGGTGTAGAGCAAAAAGGTTATTTTAGATTAAATATGGAAATATATATCAATGAAGTACTCTGACAGAAAGTTGTTACTTTCTAAACCTTTTTGACAAGAACAGTTATTCTTTAGAGAGGTGTAGACGTCTAAAAATTCTCTGGCTTTAATGTCAGAAAGGACCCTTCTAACAACATTATATGATCCCTTGTGAGCCATGGGTTAAGACAATTTTTGTATTACAGCTTATGGAAGGAAATTAAAGTCTTAGCATATAAAGCTAAAGCAAAGTGAACTTTAGCACACTGGTAAAAGAGACATTTGAACTGTCATTCTTAATTCCCTTCTGTCCTTCCATCCATTTTCCATCCTAAACTTTGAAGCTTCCAATTCCAGCAACATAATAATGGTTTGTTATTTCCCCCCGCCCATGTTTTTATTTACATACTGCAATCCTTCACAAAGCAGAGTGGACCGTTCCAGTTTCTCACTATTAAGAATGTTCTTAAAGCCTCTGATCAAGTGGTAGCCATAAAATCATATAAAAATTTGATATCAAGGGAGTAATTAAATTTTCTAGTCCATTTTATCTTGTTGCTTTCTATCTTATTGTTACTCTGTTTAGTATAGCAGTCTACATTACACCAATCATTGTCTAGAAAATTCTGTGTCACCAAATTAAACTCACAAGGAAACTCTAGTATCTCCTTCAATAGATTTTTCCAGAATTCATTTGTCTAGTCATGTTTAAAATGTGAGCATGACTTCTAATCTGATTTAGTTCAAATTCAATTTTGAACTATTGACTTTGTTACCATTCTCTGGTCAATGATACAAGTTTTGAATCTTCCATTATTTTCTCCTCTTTATATTTACATCTTTTATTTTAAGGTATTTCTTCCCGCTGTCAGGTCATTTTTAAGACTAATCACACAATATGGATACTATGATTTTGTATAATATTCTATGACCGGTCTTCCTAAATAATTACTTGCACTCTTTCTGTAAAAGCAGTCAGCCCTTTGTAGGGAAGTCCTACATTAGAGCATCTAGTGGCCTTTGTTATTTTTGTTACTGGCATTGACACAGCTGCCCCACTCAGATTCTGTATTTCTCTTACTATAGCTGTTACTTGAATGTACATTCCTGCTAAATTTGAAAAGTTTCCTTTCTTTTAGCTGAATCAAGATACATTTATACAAATAGGCTCAGTTGATTTTCTTTTATTTCTTCACAGTCTGTTACCCAGTTTTCCTTTTATCTAGCAAATGATTTGTTAATATTGCACAGTCCTAACATTTTCAATGTAATCTAAGTCAGTACCTTTTACACATAAGTTATGAAGAATGATTTAGAGATTTATTAATATCAACCACATAGTTGTGCCATAGTCAAAAAACCCAGAGTTTTCATAAAAGTTCTTTCTGAGTCATTGAGAAGGAAATAATCAGTGCAGTGAAAAATTTACCTCAACGTGTTTCAGAAACGGATACGTCTTGGAGAGACTTTAAATATCTTCTTATCTCATGAGTAGTATAAACAGTTCTATCAACAAGTGGGAAAACAGAGGAGGTCATTAAAGGCAAAAGACATTGAGATATCTAAAAATGAAATTGCATTCAAAATTGGGATTATGATTATTATTATAGAACAGAATTCAATAGTTCCCCCCACAAATTTAACATAGGGGTCAGGAAACTGACTAATGCATAGACTGCTTTCATCTTTGACTGTAGAGAGGGTCTGATAGATAATATGGCTTATTTATCAATTGCTTAAATTGAGACTCCAATATCTGCAATCGTTCTGGTAATAAAGAGCTCTATGTCAAGACCCTTATGCTGGAAATGCATCACTGAGGGTGCAACAGGTAGCATGAAGTACCAAATCTTGCATAGAAGCCCAATGTATATAACATTCTGTGACATTCTGTTTCTCTAGGCTATTGTACAGTCAAAACATATATGTTTCAATAGGACTTATTATCCTGGTTGTGTTAGTTGACACTTATCAGCCATGCATTTTAGAATCATAATCACAACAGACTCCACAGACACCATTAAAAGACATAATCTTAGAATGCTATCTAAGGCTTTTTAATGCAAAGAATAAGACATTGCTGTGAAAAGCTGAATGTCATCTCCTTTTCAAGGAAGCAACAAGAGAGCTCTGAACTGGTAATATTCAACTGTTGAGAAGAAATCCAAAGCCCAGTGACAGCAAGGGAGAAACCTCATGGATTTCCTGGGGCCGTGGATTGGATACTTAGGCACGTTCAACAATGCGCTTATGCATATGCAGATGGTCCTCATTCTCCAAATCATATAAGGGCATGCTGAAATTTCAGTAAGTGGGTTCAGCTCGACTGAAGTCAATTTAAACACATTTTAAAGTGGTTTGTTGAACTCGGAGGAAATGATGAATCAGGGCCTCAGTGAATTTTATGGAAATGCATGGTGCACTTAAATTTAACATATTTATGTAGTAAACTCTCACATTTCTCCACTGAGCCTTACTGAAAAATAAATAACACATAAACTCTGGCCTCATGCTTCTTTTGACCTACAAAGGCCAAGCAGTCCAGAAGGTAAATGGTTACCTGTTTCTATGATAGTCTTTTCCTCAAATCCCAGTAGGAAGTTACTGCTTAATGTAGAGACTAAACTTCTGTATTCAGCTTTCTATTCTTCCCTTTCCAATAGTATGGAAAACAGCAAATGGAGGTTCAACTGGACAAAAAAAAAATTATTACCTTTATTTTCCACTTTTCTGACTAGATCAATCCACATACCCTCCGATTAGGATTGTCTTCAAACACTCTGGACTCAGAAGCTGACAAGTTCCATAAACTGTCCATCAATGAGAAATACCAGTTACATGTAAAATTTACTGCTTAATAAAGTTTATATTTTATTGCTAAAGTTTTCTGTGTAGTTGTGATGATTTAAGCAATCAGTAAGTTTCAAGGGAATGTGTATAGTAAAATGAAGAACAATGCCTTGCTCTTCTCCGTAGTTTCTCTCTTTGTCGAGGAATTTATTTCTTCCTATGTCTTTTTTGCAGAAGCAACTCAAGCCTATGAAGTAAGAAAAAACCTAAAATCTGACATAAAGTTTTTAAAAGGCAGACTTTTTCTCTACTTTATTCAAGTCTATGTGCAAGGAGAAAATGTTCATGCTATATTTCTACCTGAATAAGATTTATCAGCCACTTCTGTCAACTACCTATGTGTTGAAATATACCTAATTCTGTTAGTGATCTCCGGAGCCTCAGATTTGCTTCCGACTATCTCGTGTCTTATGCTGTTAAATTCTATAACTCTGCTTGCCAGACAGCATTAAGTAAACAAAATGAGAAGGATTTATCTACTCAAAAAACGTTCAGAGTTTCTGCTACTGTTGCTACTGTTGTTAAGACCTTAATATTGTAAATACTGATGTATCAGATTTACCTATGTAAGTCAAATGGGATGGTTTACAAGAATGGAACAGTACAGGTAAGTATTAGGTATATAGCTATTGACATACGTTTCTGCCAATTCTGTGTTCTATGACACATGATTGAACAGACTAAATAGAAAACTGCTGTTCCAGATATACATTTGTAGGCACTTTCAGTCTCGCTAACTGATGTCAGAGGCAGCAAAAATGTCATGTTGAACACAGTGGAAATGATAGCATAAAGTAATTGATATTATTAAAAGTGGCTTTCTTCTTACTGTGAAATTCATCATGCCTAAAAACTAATAACTCCAACAAGTGAATGGCTCAAATAAGTGATCATGATGGGACTATCGTTCCTCAGATCAGAATCTGGATGAGTAGGAAAATTTATATGAATGTATTGCAAATAAAGGATTATAATTATTGCTGTTGTTATTATTATTACAATTATTATTGTTATTATTAGTATTATACATACTTTGTAAAGCTGGGGGGGGATGTTTGAGAAAGACAGAAAAAAAAAAGAAAAAAACCCAAACAACTGGCAGCGTAAATCTGTTATTTTGTGAACTACTTTTTCCCTCAACCATGGCAGGTGACCAGATGAAAATAAGTTAGAAAAAGAGACTGAAAAAAGTTTTTCAGGCATGCAGCATGAGAGAGGATGATTTCAGAGCCATTATTATTTTTGTCATTTTAATAGAGTTACTGGCCCTGCATTAACAGAAAGTGACTCTTAGACATATTTATGTAAGCTACTTGTCATCTCTATGTACCACTATCTAAGGTGTGGGAGAAACTAAAGGCAAGTTTCAGGGCTGACCTGGAGCTATATGATGGATTTTGCAAGCATTTAGACAGAGACTCTTGAGATCTATATAGAATCTTGCACATAGACCAACTTTCAGGCTTTCTCCCTCTTCAGTAGTCCTTGCAGTCACCAGACTCGTTAGCATACAAGAGAACTCAGAGCTGAATACTTGTGTTGCTCATTTAAGATTTGTCTGAGCACTGCAGCCTGTGACACATCATTTTGGTATTGTACATCACTGCAATCCCCATTAAAAATTCAAAGTGGGAATCTTAATGCCAGGTGATATCAGATATTGTGCCAAACAAAAAAATTGCTGGAAATAATCACATTTAACAGGTATAATGTTATCCTGGAAGCAACAGTTAGAATGTATTTCACCTCTCCACAGCTGCATAAATGTAAATTATGGTAATGAATCCCAAGGATTTTTATGTCTGTTAATCTTGAATAGTAATGACAAATTTTAATCTAAGATTTAAAACAATATATTATATATGTGTTCTGTTACGGATATGTGTATGTAAAAGATAACAAAGACCTGCATGTGTAAATACAAACCTGTAATTATAGTCAAGATACATTATTGTTTTTCTCTAGATCAAAACACTAAAGAAGAATGTAAGAGTGAGTGTTGCTGTTTTACACCTGTACAAATAAAAGAAGAAAGATGTGAAGCAAGTAACTTTGTAAGTTAAAAAAAAGAAAAAAAAACCCCATTTCTCAACCACAGTCATCATTTATCCAATTAGCTCCACTGCTTCAACTAATTAAATTCCATCTAGGAGTGGATTAGAAAAGTGTGATAAAACTTGTCTTGAGTGTTCACTCCTCTGTCCTGACTGAAAAAAAACCCAAAAAACCCACAAGAGCAACAAAAAACCCCCACCTCACACTGTAAAATAAAAGCTAGTGTCAGAAAGAGACTACAGCATTAGCCAAACGGCTCATAGTTAGTTGTACGAGGGCTGCTCTCCTCCTCCTCACTCCTCGATAATTAACCATCATTTCTGCACTTCCTCGTCTTCTTTGTATTGATCTTTCATCATATAATGGGTGCAAACAGCAAGAGGAAGGCTTAATAACAAACATTAAAATGAATAAATAATTACAGCCACAAATCTTCCTCAACCAACTGATTATTTGTTCACTGACAATATTACAAGAAATTGGCTTTACATAATTTAAAAGGACACTAGCAAGTAGAGATTTTTTTAATAGCATTTTTCCTCTCTACACTCTTTGAAACAGTAGGGTAGGGGGAGGTGATGGTCTTTTCTTTAAAAGACTATGAGAGTTTACCTTCCTAATCACTTTAGCAGCATCTTTGTGATATTCAGTAAATTTTTGAGGAGGTAAAATGGTTTATCAGTGACCAGAAGTGAATTACATTTCTCAAAGATCTAAGAGAGCATTGTATGTGGGCCCAGTATTCCTGTCCCAAAACTGAGTCTCTTACAGGTCTGAACAACAAGAGCTCAAAGTTGGCTGGTGAGAATAAACAAAATGAAAAGACTGAACAAAATGTCAGGGGAAGAGACTTTGGGTGAGGAGGAGTTTCCTCATGTGAAATGAGCTGAATTCATCCTCACCCTTATTTCTGATGAGCAAGGTTGCTGCAAGACACCCACAGCCATTTGATGGTGTAGGAACAGGAGCAATGCTCAGTCTCCTGAAGGTTGTAAAGTCAATGATTCTCCTCCCTCCTCCATGACAGAGCTCAGATCTATACCCTGGCCATTCTTTTGGCACATATTTAATCTTGATATTACTAGGACGGATGAGAGTTTTGTTTAAGGGGCTCAATAATAGCAAGAAGGGTTCAAGAACCCATAGCTGACTTGGAAATGCTACTCATAGTCTCATTTTGAAAGGTGAACTAAAGGGAATATCTGCCCTCGTGTAGGAGCACTGTGCCCCGGTGACATGACAGGTCCCCAGTACAAGCTTGATACATTATGTTTAATTCAGAAATTCCCCTTAACGAAATCACTTTATCACAGAGACTACAGTATCAGAATTATCAGAGTTGTGAGAGTTTATTGTTGCCTCTGTCTTAAAATGGTAACTGACCTTGGTGCACACCATTAGCTCTTTCAGAGCTGTCATGGGGTTGCCTTACAAGAACATCTATCTGTGACATGTCCCAGACCCCTGAAATGAGAGGAATTAAGAATACTAACTTGTTTTGAGCCAAGATTTTGAAGGTGAGGGGTCAAGTGTGCTTTATTCATTAACATACTTCTCGTTCAGAAAGCTCTGTAACTAGATGTCCACACATTGAACAAGTAATGACCTGAAAATGGCATGATTTACAGGATGATATGCTGGCAGAAAGTTTTCTAACACCTCCCAAAAGTGCACTTTCCAGAAACCCACTGTACATAAACATAAAGGTCTGCAATCTGTCAGTTAATATTAATGTGGTCATTTGCTGGTAAGTTGTAATAACATGATGCACATGGGACTTGCTACACTGACCTTTTTGGTGGAAGTGATTCATTAAATGGTCACTCATTTAGGCAGAAGTAACTATTTGCAGAGCTATTAACATTTTAGGGCTTAACTAGGTATTTATTGCTTTCAAAAATAATTTTTTACCAAGGTTAGATGAAGACCACTTTTTTTCATTATTCAATAAAGGGAAAAAATGAAATTCAGGAGTATCAATTGCAAAAGGGTGGGACATTTTGTATGAAATATCTAACTTCCGATTAGTCTAAATGTCTGAGCTATTATACGTGTGCTTTTGAGCCCATGGTTACAAATCACTGCTTTCACTATTAAAGACTAAAAAAAAAAAGTGTTTCTTTCCCTGACTGTTTCTTCCTTCTTCATTCTCATACCATTTAAAGAGTACAGAGAAAGTATGCGAAGTGATGAGGGGTAATAAAACACTAATGATAGACTCATAAATCAAGAACTATCAACTTTGATAGGTATCTGCTTCTGTCATCAGTTTTACTGACTTGTGCTAATCAGGGTTTAAATTTTACACAAACTCAAATTCAAATATAGATATAGAAATTCATATAGGCTCACAATATTCTCAGCAAAAATGTAACAGAAATTTATTTTCCTTGTTGTCCTGATGGATGCCAGGCATATTTTCTTTCAGTTTGCTTATAAAATGTCTCATAAGTGTCTCCGACAGAAACTCAGAGCTAGCAGATATCCCCACTTATTTTTTGGTCTTTCTTTACTTCCTTGTTTTTCCAGCACTGGAGTGCCCTGGAGTTGTTAACTCCTGCCTCCATCCATTTTAACAGATGAGGACTCCCTGTGCCACAGAGTGGCAAAATAATTTTTCTATTTTGTGAAAAAAATTGAAATTTGAGTGAAACAAAGATGATTTTGGTCTTAAAGTGTGTGGGAAAGTTCCTGGTAAATAAAGCAACATTTCAGTCAGCCACTGATCAAGTAGAACTATGTACATAAAACACAGGGCAATAACACCTTACTTTCCCTTTTACTTAACTATTTTTTGTTCCATATTTATAGATGTGACCATAGGTCAGTCACAAATTATGGCAGCCCTTTAAACCTTGCATAACATAAACTTATACAATACTCCTGTTTTCTTCTATTTTAAGTTTCAGTTTCCAGCAGTAATTTAATAACCCCAAGATACAAAATAAGAATGTAGAATCGTAGTGTCACCATTATATCAGCAAGAGTATCCTTCCAGCAGAGTGGCATCTTTTCAAATTTCCTGATGCACTGCCTCCAGAGATGGTGTGATGAGGCATGCCATACATGACCAGCCATCAAATATTAAAAGCAACCATAGGAGTGACAAGATTGTTCAGCTGAACAGTCACAGTCAGTCTAGTTAGCAAGGGATCCTTCTTTGCTTCCCAATGAACTGTTAAAGGGCTTACATTTTTGCAAACCTCTCCAGTGCCTTTTCTATTTGCAAAAAGCACTTGCATTAAAGCAAATCTAGGAATACACGGCTCCACTGAGAAGCAGAGAATCCATGCAAAATCATTATCCTAACAGCCCTAAACACTCCAAACTAGACTGTTGTTTCATAACATGTTGATCACAGCAAGGCTGAGTGGCGTATGCATGTGCTGTAGATATATGGTACATTTGCTTATAAATGAAGTGGGAAAAACAGTCAGGGGAAAATAAGCTGTTAGCTTGGCCCATGGGAGAGCAGAGTTCAAGTTCTGATTTAACCACAAAAACATCCACAGACTAGCATGACAGTTCACTGTCTTATGCTTTACTTTCCTTTTCAAAATGTCTATGACAGTTCCCTTTTCATAGCATCATAATGGGAAGAAAGCAAGCCTTTTTGTTAGCTCTTATTGATGGCAAGACACTTAGTAATGTACAAACATAAAGATTGAGCTTCAACCTGAAAACGACTTTACATGACTAAACCAAAATTGTTTTAATATACACAGAGGAATTCAGACAGCCCACAAATTAGTTATATTATCATGTCAGCATAAAATAAAATGCTAGAAATTATAATAAATGCAAACCAGCTCTTACATAAGACAACTTCAGTATATGAAATCTTCAGTATTTTCACAACTCTTGCTTTGCCTTCTGCTTTTTAGTACTTAGTAACTTTATTTCATGAGTACTTTACACTATGTTCAGTATTAATGGCATAATTAGCTGTGGAAAATATTTAGCTGTCACATTGTATTTATTTATGTTCCTGGGATCATGTAAAGTTCTGCTACATTAAAATTTAATTTGAAAGAAAAAGAATTTTATTCATTTTTCAGTGTAATGACCATTTCTGCTTGGCTTATATGAATGATAAAATATTGTTTGAACACACTTTTCCATTTGTTTTCCAGGCATTTATGTAAACTCCTAAAGAAAACACTGCAATGCTTTGTTGGCTGACTATTTGACAAAAGAACTGTAGACACATATTTTATTCTCAGCATCTTGTCAGGAAATGCTCACAGTCCCATCCATTATTTAACACTTAATTTGTTAATCAATTGATCAATTGATTTGGGGATATTTTACACTGGGATTAACATGCACACACACAAAAATCTTGTCTCTATAGTAAATTTAGGAAAATTGTATCTGAATGCAAAATACTCTGGTGTTTACAGATGTAGATTGAATCTGTCATGGGTTGGCAACTACAGAGATAATTCATTGCTTGGAACAAAAACATTTTGGATGAAACCTCAAAATTCATTCAATTCAGTGTGATTATTCCTTCCATGTTCAAAAGAACATGAGTCCATTCTATGGGAAGGAAAAATATGTTTACCAGCTCTTAATGACTTAGACTCACTATAATTTCTACTCTACTGCTGAGTTTCCTTCAAAAGTTAATTTGAGTAACCTGGAGAAATGCAGAGGAGCTACTGTGGTCCCTTCTGGATACAGCCCATCCAATACATTCAGCAGTGCGTTTCCAGGTCTGTACTACCAGAGGTGTGGAATCATGATTCACTCAGTGCTCTTTTGTGGCACTTATACCTGTCACAACTTGGACCCATGAGTCACACGTTCGTATCTGGCCCTGACTGGGGAGGAAAATGGATTTGTTTGTCTGCATGGTGATCTGGAGGGTCAATATCAAAACCAGTACATATTTCTGGCTCCAGCAAGTATAAACATACCAAGATACTGGGGCGCACAACAAAGACACAGCGATGCAACCACCAAAGTTACAGAAATTAATCCCTGAACTCAACCCAGGCCCCTCGGATCCAATCCAACATGCACACCATAAGGTAACGAAAGGGAGATGGAGAGAAAGAGAGAGAGAAGGGTTAGGAAAGAAATCACTACATCGATGGCAGCAGAAGATGTTGAGAACACATGGTGACAGCAGCAGCTTCTTCCAGGTTGTGTGATCCAGGCTGGTCCAATTGAAGTGTGGGAGTGAGAGCTAACATGAAAGTGAGGGAGAGACTGACCTGAACCCTCCTGGTTCCTTGAGAGTCCTTTCATAAGGCATATCTGACCCCCATCTGTACGTGTCTTTCTGGTGGGTCCAACCTGGGTCATCTGGTGGGTTGAGAAATAGAGGGGAGCTGGGGCAACAGCCACCCCACATCTCCTCCCCACACTGCAGGCAGCCCTGGGTCACGAGTTCAGCCAAGCAAGGGAAAGTGGTGCCTGCTCCTGCACTGTCCTCCTGCTGAACCCAGCTCCACACACAAATGGGCAGGCCTCAGACAAGATGTTTAAGGCAAAGAGATAAATGCAGTCTGATTTTACAATATACCTTAAATTACAAATTTAATGCATAGTTGCATTTTGGCAACTATGCCACTGCTGTTCTTAATGTGTAGTCAAAATAAAATTAGTTTTAACTAACCTTTGGCTTTGCTTCTACCATACAGAAGAAAATAGCAATGTTTATCTGAACAAAAAAAACCTTTGCACAGCTTTTGAAGTCATGCAATGGCAAGTGCTAAGCAAAATGTTAAACAGGGCAATTGCATACCTCCATATTTTATCCATATGTTTCCTTCAATTATTACTTTTGACAATATTCCAGTTTTGTTTTCCATGTTCCCCTTTTTGTTGAATGTGTGATTGTACGCGACAAAGGCTCTCTTTTCCGGTGAATAGAGAAAAAGAGAGAAGGAGCTATTGTAAAACTGGGACGAAATCCAGCCATGATGGGCAAGGCTCTGTGATCATATATGCTTCTAGGTCTCCAACTGCCTCTCACTGTGTTCTGCACATAAGCATCCAAGACTGGAGCAGTATCTCATATTTGGATTCTTTAGTGGAGCAGGTTGTACATTGAGAATAGTGGGACATGGACCAGTGTGGGAGGCAATCCAGAGCCTAAGAAAGCTGCAATTGTGCTATTTGAACTGCCTGAATTATATCCCAAAAGCCTCAGTATCAGATGCTCAAGTGATTGCTGTTTCCATCTGAACGTGTTCCAGATTTACCATGAGGTTTACCTTTTGGTTTTGGAAGCTCTCTTTCCCCTGTTGATTTGACTGTGGTAAAACAACTCTCATACACACAAACATATGCAAGTGAAAGGAAAAGAAATGGGCAGGGAGAAGGGAGGGTGACGGAGACCAACAACTTGTTTATCAGATTCAAGTTGAACCATCTGTTGTTAATGATTAGATCTGCAGCTTCCAATTTTCATTTGACTGTTATTGCTCATTTCTAGCTGGATAGCAAAACGTCAGTTACCACTGCATGCACAATTCTAAATAAGAGAATACTTAGACAGGAAATCTGTTGGAGGAGGAAATTACAGTCACTATTATACAGCAAAATACCTTTTCTAACACTGACACTTTCTGGTACTTTGTTGTTGACTTCTTAGGGAAGGAAACTCAAGGTCTGAGGCTGAAAAATTAATTCATTGGTGGGGTCAATTACTTTTGGTCTAGAGGGGGTTTGGTGAATGTCAAAACTCTGGGTTCTAACCTCAGACACAGTAGTGTAAAACAAGAAAAAAATGTAGTCATAGATTATTTATTCCAGACCTATGGCAAGGGAAGGGACTCAGCATCTTTGTGGTTGAGTCACCGTCCCTGGAGGTGTTTAAGGCACGAGTGGATGAGGTATTGAGGGACTTGGTTTAGTGTTAGATAGGAATGGTTGGACTAGAAGATCCGATGGGTCCCTTCCAACCTGGTTGTTCTGTGATTCTGTGATTCTGTGATCTTACCATGGAAGTTTAAGATGGTGTTTGTTATACCGCATTGGTAAAAGATATTTTTTAAGATAGAAATAACACAGCTTGCACCTGCTTACACGTACTTGTTTTCACTGCCTTTGTCTTTTGCAATTCCTTTTTTATATATAGCACCAAAAAAGTAACTGTTCACTTGAACCTGGCTGCATGTTTGCACTGGTGGGGAGAGTAGGAACAAATAAAATTAAATGTACCCAAATCTCAGATATTCATTTTCTGTGTATAAACAAGTGAATGGCTATCCACAGATAATCCAGAAACAATAAAAATTTGTTTTTTTCTTAATGAAAACACCAGTGTCACTGAATTCATATAGTGTATTGGTAGAACAATTAAGGTTTTACCTTTCTATAGGATATCCTTCGTATTTCTAAAACTTGTGGAAGGCAAACCTATGTTTTTAGTTCTATTTGGAAAGAAAAATCACAGAATATTTCTTAATGCCATTTCTCAGGTTTTAGCCTTTGTTCTTTGATTACCATTAACCAATGAAAGATGGTCCATGAAGTTATTTGGAAGACTTAAAATGAAAAAAATATGAAAACAAAAAGGCATGAATACATGTATACACAAAGACAATTAAACAAACAAACAAACAAAAAAAAACACACAGAAAAATCAATGAAATAAAGAACAGTACAAAATATAGCCTCATTGTGAATTGATTGTATATAAAAATCGTTGTGACAACCCTGAACATGATGATATATATGCGTGTTTGGGTTTGTTTCGGTTTTTTTGGTTTTTTTCCCAAAGGAGGTTAGGTGGTCTTTTTGGCTTAATATTTTTCATAACCAAACAATGAGATGACTTACCAAAGGACACCCATAGCAGAAAATCCCAAACTACTACTTGGACACTGAACAATCCTGCAACAGTATGAGGGTCTTTCTCCCACTTTTGAGTTGAAAATGAGAAAAATCTAGAAATGTTGTTCTCCAAAGCACGTAAATGACTTCTGTATATACACATAAATCACATAGGTACTTTGAAGCCTAGATTCCACTGGGATCCTGAATGCTTATATGATTTATGAAAATAGGACATATGAGGCTGTGTTGGCTAGGTAATTTAGAGAAACATTGCTCCTAGTGGAAGAACTGATCTGGTTGGTTTTTGCAGTTACTTTTTTTGCTTTGCAATCATATTTTGCTTATGGAATCTTTATGCTCTTATGCTTGCAGGCTGTAACAGAGCTTTAATTTGCTATTTTTCACAGCTTGCATTCAGCATATAGAATTTGTTCTATTGATTGCAGGTAATTAAATTGTATTTGTTTGTTTTCATCACTAATGTGGTTAGTGTAAGAGTCTGATCCACAATCTCTACAGTAAATATAACAGTGTTCTGCAGTGTGCCTCTGTTTCAATCCAAACAAATAGGAAAAGAGCGCTTGGAAAAGTTAGTGGTTTGCACTAAAACTAAAAAGGTGAAATACTTTTACTACAATGTTGAAAAGCTGATCTATTTATATTCTACTCTTTTTAGCATCCCTTGGGAAAAGAATAAGGCATAAGAATTTATTGTTGAATCAAGTACACTTTCTGTATCTTCTGTGTGGCAATAAGATATACATCACTGTAAACTGATTTAAGTGCTATGAGTATGTTGAAACAATGCTACAGAAACCTAAGAAACTCAGATCCTTATGGTTTCTGTGCAACAGAAGTAACATAAAGATTAGAAGTAAGACTGATATGCAGACAGATAATAGACTAATGGACAGGGTGTTTGTAGTCCATCAAAAGAATAAAAATTGCCCATCAGTGTCATGTATTATATTTTACATTGAATCATAGAATAACAGAATTGCTGAGTTGGAAAAGACCTTTGAGATCATTGAGTTGAAACATACCTGTTCACTACTAAACCACCTCCCTGAGCACTTAATCTACCTGTCTTTTAAATAATACCAATGATGATGACTCAAGCTCCAGCCTTGGGCAGCCTCTTCCAGTGCTCAGTAGTGCTCTCAGTGAAGACATTTTTCTTGATGTCTAACTTGAACCTCACCTGGCACAGCCTGATATAATTTCCTCTCACCCTATTGCCCGTTACTTGGGAAAAAAGACCAATACCCACCTCACTACAACCTCCTTTCAGGTGGGTGTAGATGTGACAAGGTCTCCACTCAGTCTTCTTTCCTCAAGGCTAAACAGGAGTTCCGTTGGATGCTCTTCATAACACTTGTTCTCCAGTCCCTTCACCAGCTTAATTGCCCTCCTCTGCCATCCAATGCACATAACTGTTTATGCATTTGGTTCTGAAGACCACCTCAACTTAAGCATCTGTATGCTGGTCGTGATGTTGACTATTACACTTACATTTAAGCATCATACCCTGAAAGCTGAAAGTTTTATCCAAACCATAAATAAAGTAAAATTCTGTAGCCATGAATTCTTTCACCGTTAAAATGTCTTTTAATCTAAGACAGGTACAGTTTATTGAACACTCAAATCCTTTAAATCTTTCTCTAGAAAAAGGCCAGGGAGATAAGATAACACCATATTTCTCCTTGGTTAGCAGTCCAACTGTGCCTGCACAACAGTAAGATTACCTGTCCAGTCCCTGCCCCCACCAAAGATTAATGGGCTGAGGAAAGGTAGAAGGTAGGAAGGGGACATAGTTGGGACATCTGACTCAAACTGACGAAAAGGACATTTCCTACCTTAAGATGTTGTGCTCATCAATAAAATTAAGTAAAGGAGGATAGTGTAGGGTGGAGTGGGAAAAGCATTTGTTATTAAGATGTTTGTAAGCAACCACGGCTCGTGATAAGACCCTACTCCCCAGGAAACAGCTGATCATCGCCTGCTGATGTGAATTAGATAGTAAATATTCTTTTTATTTTTTTTTCTTCCCCTTTGCTTTCATATATGGCCTTTTCTTTCTTTCACTGCTCTGCTTTTATCTCAGCCCATGAGTTTTCAGTCTAATTTAATCCCTCTGTTCTACTGAGGAGTGGAATTGACAAAGCAGCTTTGTGGGCCTTTAGTTGCTAGCCAAGGTCAACCCATAATGGCATCCTTCCAGGTTTTGAACATTGTAATTTCTTTTATTTTAATCTATAGTTCCTGTATTATGAGAAATACTGAGTAACTATGCCTCTTAAACCTCTAGATCACCACACACCAATTTTTATCAGAGGTCATGAGTCTCCTGTGATGATTTTTCCTTACCTGAAAACTACACCCATCTTCTTGAAGGAAAAATATATTGTCTTATGCAGAATTAGTTCCAATACATGGGCATTCACTCTCCAATACAAGTTTCTTCTTGATGAAGGAGAGTATGAAGACCTCTATATTCTAGGTGGTTTAATTACCTACTTATCTAAATGTTATTGCATCTACGGACAGTAGATATATTTTGACTGCATTCTATCACCACAATCAAATTAACTTTGGCAAAAGCCAATTAACCGCTGTATATTATTCTACCTCAATTAAAAGAAACAGAAATGATGAAGGACTTTAATATATTAATTTTAATCCACTGACTTAAGAGGCACCAAAAAGAAAAGTTAAATTTTTTTTTTTTTTAAGAAATGTGAAATTATCTGGAAGGAATGCAATAAAAATAAGGATCAGGCTAAGTGTCATTATCATTTTAACTTAATTTGTCAACAGAGTAATATATCTAGCTATATTACTCAGTTGACAAATCAATTACAGTTATAATGAAACTTTATATGATTTTGCTTTTATTTAATTAGCTGCATCAATATGGGGGGTTTATTTCAGTTGCACATGAATGCATCAAAATATAAATGATGGAATAAGGTTAATTACAAGCCCTCAAAACACACATCTTTTAGAACAAAAGGAAATTTATAGTGCAAAAAATTACAAGTAGTGCAAGCTGCAAGGTGATGTGTTAATATGTCTATAGGTAATTTTCTTAAATAATAATAATAATAACAAAAATAGTAACAACAATAATCCATGTCTTTGTCACAAGCTATTTGAATTTTATAAAAGATTCTCAAATAATGTATGTGAAGTTACTTCCCCAGATACTTTTTTCTTCAAATCTCTTTGCTCCCAAGGGTAACGCATTTTATTCTCTGCATGGGAATGTGACTCCAACAGGAAGAGAGTGAGTCATCTAAAAAAGTGTTATCCAGTTCATTGGTGCTAAATACATTTGATGTATTATGCATGGGAGGGGTGTGGGGGGGTGTAATTTCAGAGAAAATTACACCATGTTATTTTATGTATTTATTAATTTCTTTTTCATAAATGCTGTTCAGTAGACATGTTACAATCTTTGCAACTGCTGCATCAAATGATGATTATACTAACATTAAGCTATATATCACCTCCTTAAACAGATACTGGGAATTACATTTCTGTGGTGCTACATAGGGTTTTTAAAGTCGGCTGTTGCAATTATGTCACACAATTATCTAAGTGGCCCTGATTCAGGAACATATTAAACATGCTTAGAATTAAATTAAAATGAAGTTTATGCTTAAATAGTTTCCTGCATGAAGATGTCCTGTTTTTTTCGGTCCAGTGGGAAAGTACCGTGATAAATCAATCTATATTTTGTTCAGGTATTCATTGTCATCTCCAAGAAGATTGCACTGAAGCTCCAGATAGATGGTTCCCAGTCCAGTTAAAACTCAAAGAATCATCACTATATTTCCATTGTTACATCTTTTTCTCTTCTAATTTCAGATGTACCACAGGGCACAAGAATGGAGATGCATGTTTGGTTGTGAGGAGTGGAGGCAGTGGCTGACAGTATGATTTTCATACAACAGAATTTCTCAAAATGTCTCTTCTCAAAGTTAGTATGGACAGAGTCCAGTCAGAGAAGATGGAAGCGTATTTAATCTTTAATAGCTTCCAGAAGAATTACATGTAGCTCCTCATTCTTTTAGAGTGGATTTGAGCCCACATGTCTGAAACCCTAAATAAAGCACTTTAATCACTATGGTGATGGCCATTTAATAAGGGGAGATCACAGTTCTTATTCTTCTGGACATGAAAGAATTAAAATGTATGGGACTGACAACAGAGAAATACGGAGACTCACAAAACCTCCAGAACTTCAAATTGTGATTCCTTGTTCAGTGAATATGGCAATTCTTGGTTTCTCTTCCCTCTTGTAAAGACTGTTTCACGTAGAAGTCATGCATTGTTTAGAGCTCAAAGTTCACCCTTCCTCCAAATATATGTTATAAAATTGATAGTAGAAATTCATATTGAGTCTCACTTTCTGGCTTTTCATTCTCAGGTTTTTAATTATGTCTCTGTGTCTTGTGGATGCTCCTTCTAAGTGAGGAGTGGGGAATAGAAAACTAGATTTACAAAATGTAGCCTGCCAGATCCACCTATACTGAGGTGATGGAAAGTCCAGTTGTGTGCAAAGTGCTCCTAATGAAAATGGGGAAAAAATGAAAGAGAGTAGTGATAAGTCCTTGCTTCATCTCACTGCAGGCCTGGGATAACATATGCCACTGGGCAACTCTGGGTAGCATTGTGTTCCTCAGGAGAGAAATGAGTGAGCAAGCATATCCACAATGCACTGCAAAGTGGAGCAGAGAGAATTTCAGACCATCAAAGGTATAATGGCTGCATAGACAAGCACCTTCTGATTATCTGGTCATAGTACCATACAGGTGTACCTTAATGAAGCAGATGTAGTCATTTCAGTTTTAGAATTTCCTTGGAATTGTTTGTGACATCACTTGTGGATACCACTTTCTGTTCTTTCCCCTTTTTTCAGTTTTCCATGTGGCGAACAATGTGAACAATAAATTACACTAATAATCATACAACCCTTTTATTAGTCATTAGGCTGCATAGCAAGACCTCTTATCTCAGCCTTTTGTTATCAGGAAAGACTTTTTCTCTTGCAAACTATTAGCTAGTTATACAACTCTTCCTAAGATACTATTTAAAGGCGGGACTTCACTTCCTCTCCTGCAGAAAAAGAATTCTAAAGTACAGCTCCTCTACTGATAAGAGAATTTAAAGAAGAGAAGGAACCAGGCCATACCACAGCACTCAATCTAAGTGCCTGAGCCATCAAAGAAGACAATAGGAAGTTTATGCAATGTAAATATTCACGAACAAATTCACCATTCACAAAGTAGGTTCTTCACTAAAGTAGCAATATGCAAGAGAATTCTTGTTGCATTTGTTGACTGGAGTGTTTCCTTTTGTTACTTTCTTACAAATATTGTGGTCTTATTGTTCCTTTTGGAACAGTCAGGAAGAGCCTTAAAGGATCAGATAGCTGGGTGAAATAATAATAATAATAATAATAATAATAATAATAATAATAATAATAATAATAATAATAATAAAAGGTGAAAAAATAAACTCGTTTTCCTGTCCTGCCTTCTATTTTTATTACATCATTTTTGAAAATGATAAAATCCAAAATTTTGGGAGATAATATGCATATTTGAAAATATAGTTATGTCCCTCCCTTCCTTTCTTTTCCATTTATTCTTTACTTACTTCTTTCCATTCTATATTTTATCACTCAGAGAGAAAATAAGTATGTATGTTTAAAAGTACTTTGTATATAATTCCCCTTAAATGCATTTATACATTAGAAAAAGTTTTCAGAGTAGTTCATTACTATGAGCTATTTGTGCAAAAGCTCCACATGATGCATAATAACAATATTTTTAAAATAAACTTTAGGGTTTTTTTTCATTTATAATGAACTTATAGATACATTTAACAGGTAAAGCACATTTCAGAAGGTATATTGAAAAGGTAGGTGTACTTGTTAGCTTAAATAAAAATCCAAAGTTGAAGGAGAGGCTATTCAGATGCTGTTCTTTTCCTTGTTTTTCCATTGCAATAACTGTTTTAAGTCAAAACGGTTACTCTGAAATCAAACAGTCATGAGTCAATAGGAATTTGGGAACAGTGAAATAATATCTTAGCAAAGGTGACACTCTAGATATACACAGATCAGGATCCTGGAAATACTTTTAGGGTCTTTAATTTCTTACTCATAAATAGCTTCATTGGTTCCAAATGATCCCATCTTGCATACCAAACACTAAACAAAGTTAATTTAAGTTTAAACTGGGAGTAGGGATGTGGAATGTGTGTAGTAATAAAATGTGCAAATTTTGGTTGTTTTTAACTATATTTTGGCAATGCATATTGATAGAAAAGAGATTATACTAACAAGTGTTTTTCTATCCAGTAGTTCAAGTAGTGCAACTTTCCTTTGAAAAGCAAAACACAATGACTTGAAAACTAGCCTGGTGATAATCATAATAGACTGATTTGTGTTACAAAGATGCTTTTTTTCTCTAAATTGTGTTGTGGTTCTGAAAAGTCTTTGTAGTGCAAGTCTTTGCAATGTGTCCACAGTATAAACTCTGCTCTCTCTCCTGAAAAAAGTGTGCATTTGTTGCCAGTTTTGATAGAAAATGCGGGGAATGGATGCAGCTAGGAAAGTGAACACTCTAAAGATGAAAGGTAGGGTTCATGATCTTGCTCTGCTCCTCTGGATGCCCTTTCTCATCTAGACTGTTAATAAGAAAGTTTTTTTCTTCAAATATAATTACCTAACCTGCTGTGGAGGTCTATAAAAATAAGAGGTAAGCAGAGCTTTACGTGTATTGTACCTACCTCTGTGGATGTCGGAACTCTCTGCCAATAACTGTCACTGACACAGACACTGAGAAATTGTGCAGTGTCACAGCACCTGGAGGTCAGATCCTGCTAGACTTAGTCATTTCTACAGTCTACACTTTCCTAGATTTTTTGTTGGAGACAAGCTCTTGATTTGACACAGAATCTTAGAAAATAAGATTTAAAAATTCACACACTACATTCAGCTTTCCCCCCTTCTTCATTCTCAGTGTCTCCCCTCTACCCCATCGCATCTCCAAATGCCTCTTCACCTCAGTAAGATTTTGACATTTGGGAAAAAATCTGATAAAAAAAAAAAAAAAAAGATAAAACACTTTGGCACAAGGGAGCTGCAGCTCTTCAGTTCCCATTAGAATTTCTGAAACGACAATAGCTGAAAGGTTAGGGCAAAACCTATTAGAAAAGAAAAGTTGAGGTAAATCAGGTGAGCTCATCGAAGAAAATAGGGAAAGATTGGTTCCCTTTTGGGATTAGGTCTAATTAAGGTGAGCAAGCAGCTGTGCCTGTTTGGAATAACAATTGTGCCAGCATGTCACTTTTTTTCTGCTTAGTTGAAATTTATATAGTTTGGGAATGGTGAATGTAAGAAAATTAGAGCTCATTTAGAATCTGTTGAAAGGACACTGCGCCTTCATTATTAGTTTTGCATCTGAATTTTCCTGGGGCTGTCCTCTCACTGTTATAGGTAATGGATTTTTCCCCAGATGTAATTGGATGAGTTTAATTTTTTCTTTCATTACCTGTCTAGAAGCCCTCTGCCCCTATTTCCCTTTGTGTTTTATTAGGACTGTAACCCCTATTTAAATAAAGGCTTTGATTGTGATTATATATGTTCAATCAGCACTTTCTGATTGAATAGTTCTGGTCACACAACGCTCTTGCCTAGCATTTTTTACTAATTACATTTTAGCCATGGTTGTGTACTGTAGAACTTAAAACAGTGTTTGTTTTATACCTTTAAACTCTGTCTAAAAGTTTGTATCTCCCGTGGGCCAAAGTACTTACAGCGTATGTAGGCATTTTCTGATACTAAGTTATATGAGTTTTGCTATAGGTCATTCTGTCAGGTTACCCACTAGAAAGATGTAGAATTGATTACATCCACTCCAGATTATTTGGATATATAAGTGAGGTTGGCTACTTTTTTTTAGTCTTCTGGGTTTGGGGGTTTGTTTTCATTTTTTTGGTTGGTTGGTCTTTTTTTTTTTTTTTTTTTTCTTTTTCAATAGATATATATTATTTTTTCCATTTACGTGTTTTAAAATTATTATTACTGTATAAAAATATTTTGAATTTTGAACTTTCTGCTGTGAGAAATGACCATACAGGAACTGATTTGTTTCTTACAAACATCGATGTATTTTCATGTATGTCTGATGTTCTGGTATTCTCACAACACAGAAATTACACCATGGTGAAGAAAGAATCCCATTTTAAACTCCAGGTTTTATAGATCTCATTTGGACCCAAATGTCTTCATGTAAATTCACCTTAGTATCTTTAGATCCTTTAATTAGTATAAGAGGGCTAATGAAAATTTTTGATTGCAGTCGTTAGATCAAATTCAGAAGTGTAACTTTAGATCCAAAGACCTGTCTCTTTCCAGCCTCACACATTGATACATTAATTACATTTTTTTACCATGGTGCTTAAAGTACCATGTCAATTCTGCTTGAGTTAATAGTGCTGAGCCAGAGAGTTTGGGGCTTTTCATGTCTTTAAAGGGAATAGAAGGTGGGTTGAACACATGACCAAATACAAAATGGAAGTGTGTGCTGTCATGCTGCATTACCTTTTTATACCTCTCAGAAAAAGTGTTTACACAGATGCCAAAAAAATCCATAGCTAGTCTGACACAACTTGCAGCCACCAAATCTCCAGGTCTATAGCTAAGGTTAATGAATCTGGTTTAGCTGTTAACTTTGCAGAATATACCAGAAAATTCCAGTTTTTCTTTTAACTGGGAAAGGGACCACCTAAGTCATGATCTATAAGATAAACTAAGCAAAGCTTTCACCAACTGTGGGACACATCGACATCATACTATCTTATAGAATTTGCTCTTTCAGGATATCAGTGGTTAGCAATATTGAATTATTATCTAAATATTTGTAGCATTATTTTGCTGTCTGCAGATGCAATTCAAGCAGGTTTATTTGGTATTTCAACTTTGAAACATTTTCATCCATCATATTATTACAAAATGACTAAACAGTGGGTGGTTATAAGAGATCACTATTGGAAGAAGCTAACAGATTGCCTTTATTACCATCCTATCGTGCATACAAACAGCTCGTATCCCTCCATACATATTTATAACTCAGATGCTTTTGGATTTTTTGTCCTGAATAATTGTAACACCAGAGAAAGGCGACTTCAAATCCAGTAGGCAACCTCAATGTAAAATGATAATAATAATAAAAAAACTGTGCTTACAAATAAATAAATAAATAGGTAAGTAGATAAATAAAATTATATTTCTCAAGAAAGCATTAGTAGCTGCATTCCTCTGGAGAACTGTCATCAGGCATAACACAATTAATTCACAACAACTGTGAGACTTCTAAGTTTCATAACTTAAAGGGCAAAGGATCAAGTATTTTACTGATAAAATAAACACTACCTTTAAAACCAGGAAGATGAGAAACCATGAGAACATAGTGAAACATAGTGAAACATAGTGAAACATGACATTAAATCATCAATTTGCAATTCTGAAGAAATAAGTTTTAGAAATTCTTGTACCTAGTTTACCAGATTGCTTTTTCTCCGTGGTGGCCCCTACTGCATACTAAGTGTCTTCAATTCTCACTAAGTCAATTGCTTTTTTTTTCATGATAGACCTGATCTTTAAGGGATAATATAGACACATACTAATTCCTAAAATCTAGGAGTAAAGTTTTTCCTTTGCACAGATCACAAAGGCAGTAGAGAGCTGAACATTCACTGACAAAGAACAGAATGAGAGAGGAAAATAGTATAAATATCAGACGATTTGCAGAAAGAAGATCGAGGTGACATCAGACAGATCAACTTTTATGAACCGACTGATGGTTTCATACCCTCTGGGTAAAGTAATGTCTGCTAATGGTTTGTATTGAGCACTTAAAAAAGATTAACCATTTCTGAAAACAAAATACATAAAGACAGTATTTAGGAGAATGAATTCAGAAGAGAACACACTCAAGTTAAACAGAAGGTTTATTAGTGATTCCTGTAGAGCATAGAGTTTTTGAAAATTCCAGCAAGAAATTCTGATACTAACAATGGATTTCTTGCTGGTCTCTTCCTTTTTCAAAATGAATTCATAGTTTAAATATTGATATAATATGAGAAATATTGGTGTGTTTTATATCCAACATGCATACTGCAAGTAATCGTGCTTTATTTTCATTCAAAAATAATGAACAAATTTTTAGATTATACTCATATTGCAATCAGCATCGCAGGCTCTAAGTAAAAGCAAGCAGTGAATTTTTAATTTTATTTTACTGCTGATGAATTTACACAATTCTTTTTTTCTCTCCTCACACTGAAAACAGCATCTGCTATGAAGCATAAGCTTCAGTTAAAAGTGAAATTAAAAACAAAAGACAAATAGCTTTCTCAGAGGAATTGAAACTAAAATGCATATCTTTTTTCATATTGCTGTTTTAAAAAAAATAATTAAGAGAACAATAGTTAGCTGGGATACAATCTCCTCAGATATTTTTTTTTTCTATTCTGGTTTTAAGGAATTGCTTCCCAAAATGCTACTTCTCACACAGCAAACACTGTAATGTTTTCTTTGTGCCTTTTGAAGCATATTATAAACATTGTTTTTAGCTTATTTGGTTGGTTACATCTCTTAGTAGTTAATAATGGCATTGATATAATATTTTCAATCCAAAATGATTCCAGACTTCAGCGCTTAATGCAAATGGAGTCTGTTTTGTAGATGGAATTAACAAATTTACTCATTACTAAGTTCTCCACGGAATTATAGCCACTATTGGATAGCTAAAATTAGGGCAGTTATCTAACCTAAGTCTATAGCATTTTATACTAAAAGGAAATTATCCTCCAGCCTCCAATAAGCCTTTTTGGGGAAATTTAACTTTAGAAGAGTATAATTACTAGTGATATGCAAATAATGGATTGTTTAATGAATATTCATTCACATAGAAAGCAATGTCTTATTATTTTGTGATCTTTTATGACAGAGTCGTAAGTTCTTGTTTTTAGGGTACTAGGTCTTCCAAAACTGAAATGTATTGTAAAGAGTTTATTTATTGGACACCATGTGGAGTTTTTTCACCCTTCACTGATCAACTTATGTGAGTAGTCAGGCTTCATCTACTAGTGCTCGTAGAAGGATATTTAGCTGAAAAACAGTGTAGTCTTAACTTAGGTGCTCTTATAGACAACCACAGCTACTTGACAGGCTCTTGCTTTTTTCTACAGATATTGCTCCACTTTGGCTTAGATGTTGTGTCACATTCCAGGTCAACATTGATATCTTTGGAAAGGCTGGCTTTGAACACATAAGTCTGCGCAACTAAACTGAGCCACGTGACCTGAACTGAATGCCTATTTGTCCTCCCCTAATGCTGAAGGAAATGCAGGAAATTGCAGTGTGTTGTTTCAGGACAGAAATCTACCAATGTGCTTGGGTTTTGGTTTTGGGGTTTTGGGTTTGTCTTTTTTTTGAGAAATCTGCATGGTATGTTTGGAACTGGTGTTCAATTAAAAAATAAAAAAAATAAGAAATTAGAAATTTAGAGTATTCTTCAACTTAAGATAATTTAACTTGACTAGTAACACACTCTAAAAGTTGACTTAAGAAACGAACATTTAAGATTACAATTTACTATTTCTTTGAAAGTTGAACACTGTACTAGAAATATACTAGAAGAAAAAATGCACAGTGAAGGGAAAGAAGCACAAACAGATATGGCGGCAGAACTATGACTAGAGATCTCAGCTGAAAGAACCTGAATCTGTTTACTATGAAGTTGGTCAATTGTTTGGTGTGGAATACACAAACAGTCTGAAGAACTGCAAGTACAATGAAGTTGAATAAAGAAATATTAGAACTAATGGTAATAACAGCAGCATAATTCATAAGAATCATAAAGACCATATATTAATTTCGAATTTCCAAATCTGTATTAACTAAAATGTAATACTTTCAGTATTAGTAGTAGCTAGAGTTCAAGTGTGTTATCCTTCTATAACCAAATCCAATCCATGTTCTTCTGACTACATCATTCACAGGTACAGACATTGAACAGGACTGCTAGGTCCAGTCCTGTTCAATGTCTTCATCAATGACCTGGATGAGGGCATTGAGGGTACCCTTAGCAAGTTTGCAGATGACACAAAGCTGTGTGCAAGTGTTGATCTGCTGGAGGGTAGGGAGGCTTTGCAGGGGGACCTGGACAGGTTGGACAGCTGGGCAGTGTCCAACGGCATGAGGTTTAACACAACCAAATGCCGGGTCCTGCACTTGGGGCACAACAACCCTATGCAGAGCTACAGACTGGGAGAAGCCTGGCTGAAAAACTGCTAGGAGGAGAGGGACCTGGGGGTGTCGGTAGACAGCCAACTGAACATGATCCAGCAGTGTGCCCAGGTGGCCAAAAAGGCCAATGGCATCCTGGCTTGGATCAGAAATGGTGTGACCAGCAGGTCCAGGGAGGTGATTCTCCCTCTGTATTCAGCACTGGTGAGGCCGCTCCTTGAATATTGTGTCCAGTTCTGGGCCCCTCACCACAAGAAGGATGTTGAGGTTCTGGAGCAAGTCCAGAGAAGAGCAACGAGGCTGGTGAAGGGGCTGGAGAACAGACCCTATGAGGAGCGGCTGAGAGAGCTGGGGTTGTTTATCCTGGAGAAGAGGAGGCTGAGAGGAGACCTCATTACTCTCTACAAGTACTTGAAAGGTGGTTGTGGAGAGGAGGGAGCTGGCCTCTTCTCCCAAGTGACAGGGGACAGGACGAGAGGGAATGGTCTCAAACTCCACCAGGGTAGATTTAGGCTGGAGATTAGGAGGAGGTTTTTCACGCAGAGGGTGATTGGGCATTGGAATAGGCTGCCCAGGGAGGTGGTTGAGTCACCTTCCCCGGAGGTGTTTAAGACACGGGTGGATGAGGTCTTGAGGGACTTGGTTTAGTGTTAGATAGGAATGGTTGGACTAGAAGATCCAATGGGTCCCTTCCAACCTGGTTGTTCTGTGATTCTGTGATTCTGTGATACAGTTTACAGCATATAAAACTCACCTGACTTCTACTTATGACTTGCAATGTCTTTGACAAGAGCTGAGCCCTGGAACAATAATGATGCCACATTACATCGCAAATAGGTCTGAGACCCTTTTAATGAATATCACTTCTGCTTAGGAAGACCTAAGTAGACTCACTTTGCTAGTGTATATTTTCTGTGTATTTCACTTTATGAGGCTAGTAAGCAGTATAAGCAGCATATTTATACTGAAATAAAGGTAGCTAACATTTTATCCCTATATTTTATTATTGCTTTATGACAGGGAGTTGCTGTAAATCAGTATCTACTTTATAGATGAAATAAAAGACAAATTTTCATTGTATTATTTTCTAATTGATTGTCAGATATATCACAGATGACACTCATGGGTTTGGGTCTTGAGGGAAAGCCTGCAAAGGAAGGGAAAGTCAACAAAAGTCCATGAATTTCAGCTAGTAAAAGCAGTACTTATGTCCCTGGAGTTCAACAAACCTCTAGGGAATGCTTCATAGAATCACAGAATCCTAGAATCACCAGGTTGGAAGAGACCTACCGGATCATCGAGTCCAACCATTCTTATCAAACACTAAACCATGTCCCTCAGCACCTAGTCTACCCATGCCTTAAACACCTCCAGGGAAGGTGAATCAACCACCTCCCTGGACAGACTCTTCCAGTGCTCAATGACCCTTTCTCTTAAAAATTTTTTCATAATGTTCAGCCTAAATTTCCCCTGGCAGAGCTTGAGGCCATTCCCTCTTGTCCTGTTCCCTGTCACTTGGGAGAAGAGACCGGCTCCCTCCTCTCTACAACCTCCTTTCAGGCAGTTGTAGAGAGCAATGAGGTCTCCTCTCAGCCTCCTCTTCTCCAGGATAAACACCCCCAGCTCTCTCAGCTGTTCCTCATAGGGCCTCTTCTCCAGCCCCTTCACCAGCTGTATTGCTCTTCTCTGGACTCTCTCCAGAGCCTCAATATCCTTCTTGTGGTGAGGGGCCCACAACTGAACACAGGATTCAAGGAGCGGTCTCACCAGTGCCGAGCACAGAGGGAGAATAACGTCCCTGGACCTGCTGGTCACACCGTTTCTGATCCAAGCAGGGATGCCATTGATCTTCTTGGCCACCTGGGCACACTGCTTTTATTTCAATACATCATCCTAAACTCATTCTGTGGAAATCACAGTGCATCCTCTGGTCGGAAGTTATAGTCTGTATCTGCGGTTTATACACAAGATATAGAGGAAGCTCACATAGTTGCAGCTGTCATGGTGAGAAAGGAAGAGCGCTGTACAGGCACATAACAATTACAGTAACATAGAGTTGGAACTACATGTTGCAGCTGACAACTAGTGGGGAAAAATGGAGCAGAAATTGTTCGCACAGTCTGTTTTTTTTTTTCCACAGTAAATGAATGCCTATGATGCAAACAGATTAGTTGAAGATCAAAATAAAGTAACTAATCTAACCTTTAAAAGGCAAAATATTTCCAGATTCTCAAGATTTGGGTGAATGTAATTTGTCGGATTCTTCAGAAAAAATTTTCTGTACAAAATCTTTTCAAGTGGGAAGGAAACCCAAAATAAATAAATCTACAATTTCATGGTTGTTTTAACAAACCACATTTGATCCTGTAAAGTATGAATTTCCCCTTCAAAACATTCACCCCAAAAAACAGTACTCTCTGCCAGGTAAGGTCTGTACCTAATGGGAGTGCATTCTCTTTCTTTCAGCATTCCTGGAATTGGAAAGATCACACAATTTAGCAGGATAGGAATGTTTGTCTCAATTTCCAGTTCTTTCTTTCTACAGACATGATTTCTGAAGGGTAATGGGTTTTTTTTGACTTGGTAAAAGGATTACTCCATTGATGCGTATCATTAGCTTATATTTAGGGAAAAAAAAAGATGGAAGTGACTTGGAAAGAAGGGAATTCTGTTACTTTACTAATTGAATTGGTATGTCTTATTAGTATCCTTTCACACTAATCTGATATGAAAGTCACTAATAAAATATGACTGTAACATTGTATTAGCAACAATATATTCTGATATGAGATGAAATCTAATGTGATACAAAGGAATGTTGCTAATGTGCTAATTGCATAAGATAATGCTAATGAGATATGAGAGTCTCCACAAAAAAAAATTCATATTACTTCCCTTAACTTTTTGAAGATATCATTAACCTTGTTCATCAGAGGTATGTCCTTTTGACTTTTAGTGGACATTTAGTTCTGTTTGTCCACATTTCAGGTTTATAGGCACTGAGATTTTACTCACAGAGTATTTGACCTCCGTATTAAAGTGAATAAATAAGTGCAGAGTGATATGTATACTCTGAAAATAAAATGCACAGGTAGGGTAATTATTTAGCATGTGCATGTTTAGGCAACTTTTCAATTAATATCCAATGGCCTTGCAAAATTTAGGACTTAAGGCTCATAACGTCCAGATGAAATAGAGTAGTGTAGTTCCCCACATCACACAGAAAGAAACAGAGGTTCAGGAAAGTGAGCTATCCATCACATAACTGGATGTGAGACTGGACAGAACTGTAGGATTCCTGTAGACAGAGATCCACTGTATTAATTCTTCTCTGACTGTAAACTTTCATTGTCTTTTTCATTGCTTGGTGTATTCCCAAGCAGGGATAAATAATGTTGGCAGTATGAAAATACAGGACAGGATGGCAAAAGTTGTGTTTCATTCTTCCATCTAAGAGACACTAAGTGGTAAAATCTACATGTATCATTAAATTGAATCACTTGAAAATATCTCACAGTGTCTGGATTGTGCTTCAGCCTTTACAAATCAGAGTAGCTGTGATGACTTCAGTAACGTAATGACATCTGTGCTACAGACTAACCAACTGGAAAACACTTTACTGTTACTGCTGCTGCACAAATCTCTAAAATAAGCTTTTTAAAATATAAATAAATGTGACAGCAACAAAAAAACCCAAACACCACCCTTTATGGTTTTATAAGGCTAGCTTTTGAAACTAATTTTTGTCTATAGTAATATAGTCTTTGTTGTGGAAAGATCAAGATATTTAGTGATTTTCTTTTTATTTATCTATAATGGGACAGAGAACAATCTAGAAAGATAAATACCAAAACAGCTGTTTTAAAGGCTGCAGTGAACTTCTCTAGCTATTATTATTTAAGGCAAGAGAAGGATTATAAAGACCAAAGTGTAGCTTGGTAAATCAATGAGATTTCAAGTTCTCTCAGATTAATCTTATATTCATTCCTCTCCACGCATTTTGGAGAAATCATTATCTGCACATCCAGTTTGCAATCCTACTTCTGATGTTTGTTTACATTGGTCTGTTTAAAAGATAGCACCTTAGCCCCTCCGAGAGAAGGTTTTTGCTCTTCCCTACTGTTTGTCACCATCTGGCGTTGTACCCAGATCATTATTTATGTTGTGTCAGTGTCCTGTCAGCTGATAGGCAACCCAAAATTAATTACAAATAATTTTTAACTTATTAGATATCATACTTTTGATGAGATAACCAAGGAGTTCATTCATGACTGGTTATTTCCCTAAACTCCATTACAGACTGCAATTCTTCAAAGGCATTTGTTTTTGTTTGGCTAGATAATGACCATCCTCACTTTCTGTAGGAGGACTGCTTCATTAGGTGCTAACAATTTCATTCCTGTTAGGGAGCTAAGTACAGAGTATTTAACCTCACTATTCTCATTTTTATGTTTTCACTGCCTTAATTTTCTTCTTGATTGAGTCTATATGTTTTGTATCATCAGGGAAAACAAAGAATTAAAAAAAAAACAAAACAATCCTCCAATAACAGCCTTTTGCCTTACACAAAATTTTTAACTACATAAGAATACATCTTAGAAGAAGTATAATAATCTTCCATGCTCTGGTTCTGAATATTTCATTTTTTTTTTAAGAATGACAGAATGTAGTCCAAAATAATTGCCAAATATTGTTCTGGGTTTAAGGAAGTTTGTACAATGTAGATGTTTTCCCTGAAATGGGGTTAATTAGGTACTGCTGAGTTGTATATACATCATTAGAAATTATAAATCTAGTATCTATATGTACTTAAAAAAAATTAAGAGTCTACTAAATGTTTAGCAGGAGAAAACTTCAGTAGTGGAAATTACATTTAGGAGGAGACCTGTGCATCTTTGGAACATGTTAATTAAAATATGTTAAAAAGTCTATTGAATTTCCAGACTGACAAGTTCTCAACTTAAAAGTTTCCTTTTTCTATAGTTCTAACAGTTATTTTAAAAAGAAATGCCTAGGAAAGGGTAAGATGTAGGAGGTCAGGGTGGTCTTTGTTGGTTTATTTGTTTGGTTTTGTTAACTATTTACCCTGTGAGATCATATATTCACACTTAGAGTTAAACTGACATGATTTTCATAACAGCTTCATCTTCTCTAGTGCCTGGCATCTTGTAGGTGGAATATGTCTTCATAAGAACAGCGTGTTACTACACAAGTCAGAACAGGAAAAAGATAGAGGAAAAATAACCTTACTTCTTTTGCTTCTTACTTCCTTTTTCTGGTGCCATTTTGGCAAAACTATATTGTTATTGAGTGGTTTAGATTTTCTGCAAAATGGGTATATTAAATAATTACTTTCTTGCAGAGATAATTATAAACTGTTTAATACTGATTAATAATTAGAAATGTTTTAATCCCATTACAGGAGGGAAATTAAATGCAAAATACTATTATTACTGTTAATAATGCACAGTGAAATTTCATGCTTGCATGTAGTGGTTTCCTCTTTTATCCATTACCTGGCTTATCACTTACTTTTTATAAAGAAAATGTTCTAGGTAAGGTTATTCAGGAGAAAGCAGAATGGTGGATGCAAGAGTAAATTTGAGGTAGGGGGTGGGTCAGTGAATAGAAATGAAACCACTGACTTCATTGTGTCTTACAATGGAATGGAGGAAAGCAGCACAAAAGAACTATTAGTATTAATTTGAATAATGACCTATAAATATTCCACTTGTTAACCATGTAATCAATTCCCTCGTCTCAATGGATGTCTATCTTCCCTTTTGTATATTTGTATATTATAATTTAAATGCATACATTATAATCACTTTTTGGGCTTGCTGGATTAATGTATGAGAGATTATTCATTTAGCAGTCAGATATTTATTCATTTATATTGGATTGGAATTGCAAAGTCCTTGCTTGGCAAATTTAGTACACTAAATAGATATTCCATATGGTAGTAAGGTTAAAAGTGATATGATACAGGGGTTTCTAAAGCTGACAGAGGCATCTGGTGCTCAGCTCTGGTTACTGCTGGTAGATGTGTTGTTTAGGCAGGTTATAGCTGTAGTCACACTGCTGGATTCCTTGTCTTAGGTGTGTGAGCTCCATACCAGAAGAATATGCTTTTATTTTTAAATTGCATTCTCCTGACTTTCACCAAATATTTATTGACTGGCAGAATGAAAACGGGAAGTCAGAATGTTTATCACACGGTCCCTAGTGTGAGTATTAGGCAGAGCCAAGTTCAACAAAATCATTGTCAGAGCTATCATTGAAGAGTTGCCATGAACAGGTTGAAAATTTATGGATTAGAATAAAATACAGATGAACCAATAGGAAACTTGTGGTTGGTGTATTCTACAAGTCAAGTGATCAAGGAGACACAACCAATGAAGTTCTCTTCCAGCAGTTACAGGAGGCTTCATGCTTGCAAGCTTTCATCCTACTTGGAGACTTTAAGCACCCTGACATATGCTGGAAAACTAGCCCAGCAAGTTGTGGACAGTCCAGGATACTTGTAGGGTGCATTGAAGATAATTTCTTAATCCCAGTCACAGACACTCCCACCAGAGGAGATGCAATATTGGACATGATTTTCACCAATATGAGTGAACTCATCAGTGACATAACAATTGGATGCTACCTGGGCTGCAGTGATCACACACTGCAGGAGTTCACGGTCCTGAGGGATATGGGGCAGGAGAGGAATATAGATAGGATCTTAAATTTCAGGAAATCAGAGTTCCAGGTCTTCATGGAATTGCTTGGTAGGAGCCCCTAATACAAGGTCCTTGGAGACAAGGGAGAAGAACAGAGCTGGTAAATATTTAAGGATACTTTCAATAAAGCACAAGAGCTCTCAGTCCCCAGATGCAGAAAATCAGGCAGGAAAGAGAAGACTGGCTGCATCAAGAACTGCTGGTTAAACTCAAGAAGAGGGAACTGCACAGGCTGGGCAAACAGAGACAGGGAAACTGGGAAGAGTATAGGGACACTGCCCACTTGTGTAGGGATGAGATCAGGAAGGCCAAGGTGCAGCTGGAGCTGAACTTGACAAGGGAAGTAAAGACCAACAAGAAGGGCTTCTACAGGTATGTCAGTCAAAGGAGGAAAGTTAAAGAGAATGTACCCTTACTGATGGTTGGGAATAGTGAACTTGAATCAGCAGATGAGGAGAAGGCTGAGGTACTTAACAATTTTTTTGCTTCAGTCTTCACTGACAACTGCTCTCCTCACCCCTCCTGGGTCATGGTGACTGGAGGAGTTAAACGCCCTCCCACAGTAGAGAAGGATCTGGTTTGTGACACCTGAGGAAACTGTGTATATGTAAGTCTATGGCACCTGATGAGACACATACTAGAGTCGTGAGGGAATTGGTTGATGTGGTTGCCAAGTCCATGATATTTGAAAAGTCATAACAGTCAGGAGAAGACCCTGGTGACTGGAAGAAAGGTAATATTATGCCTATTTTTAAAAAAGATACAAAAGATGACCCTGGGAACTACTGACCTGTTGGCCTCAACTCTGTGCCTGGGAAGATCATAGAAGAGATCCTCCTAGAAGCTGTGCTAAAACACATGGAGGACATGGAGGTGATTAATGGCAGCCAGCAGGGCTCCACCAGGGACAAGCCCTTTCTGACCAAATTAGTGGCTTTCTATGATGGAGTAACCACAGCAGTGGACACGGGGAAACTGATGGATGTGATCTATCTGGACTTCCGTAAAGCCTTTGACATGGGCCCCCACAACATCCTTCTCTCTAAATTGGAAAGATATGGATTTGATGGGTGGACAGCATCATGGATGAGATACTGGTTGGATGGTTGCATTCAGAGAGTAGTGATTAAAGTCTCAAAGTCCAGATGGAGATCCATGACTAGTGGTGTCCCTCAGTGGCCCATCCTGGGACTGGTGCTGCTAATATCTTCATCAATGCTTTTGACAACAATATTGTGTGCACTCCCTGCAAGTCTGCAAATGACATCAAACTGAGTGGTGCAGTTGCCACACTGGAAGGATGGGATGTCATCCAGAGAGACCCTGACAGACGGGAGAAGTGGACCAGTGCAAACCTTATGAGGTTCAACAAAGCCATGTGCAAGGTCCTACATTAGGGTCAGGGCAATCCCCAATTTCAATACAGGATGTGAGATGACAAGATTGAGAGCTGCCCTCCAGAGAAGGATTTGGGGGTGCTGCTCGACAAGAAGCTTGATGTAAGCCAGCAATGTGCTCTCACAGTCAAGAAGACCAACTGTATCCTGGGCTGCATCAGAAGAAGCGTGGCCAGCAGGTCAAGAGAGGTGGTTCCACCCCTCTGTTTCTCTCTTGTGAGACTTTATCTGGAGTCCTGTGTCCAGTTCTGGAATGCTCAACATAAGAAGGATATGGAGCTGTTGGAAGGAGTCCAGAGGAGGGCTACAAAGATGATCAGAGGGCTGGAGCACCTTCCCTATGAGGACAGACTGAGAGAGTAGGGCTTGATCAGCCTGGAGAAGAGAGAGCTCAGAGGAAATCTTATAGCAACCTTCCAGTACATGAAGAAGTCCTATAAGAAAGCTGGGAAGGGACTGTTTACAAAGGCTTTTAGTAACACGACTAGGAGCAATGAGTATAAACTGGAAAAGGACAGATTTAGACTAGGCATAAGGACAAATTTCTTCACTATGAGAGTGGTGAACCACTAGAACAGGTAGCCCAAGGAAGTTTATGGCTGCCCCATCCCTGGAGGTGTTCAAGGTCAGGTTGGATGGGGCCTTGGTCAGCCTGATCTAGTGAGATATGCCTGCCCATGGCAAGGGGTTTGGAACTAAATGATCTTTAAGGTCCCTTCCAAACTAAACTATTCTATGATTACATGATTTTAATGACTTAATCAGTATGAACCTTTTCTTATCTCTTTTGTGCACCCAACATGCTTGTTTGACTCCATGCAGACCATATAGTACATAAGAAATGTTTAGGGAAGCGGTTTGTGATCAAAACTGAGGTATGAAATCTAGTGTCACTAGCTTTGCTCTTCCCTTCTCCCAAGGTTTAGCTCTGGTTGTCTTCTAAGCATTTCACAGTCCCTTACTCACTCCCCTTGCATGGGATAAGGAAGAGAGACAGTAAGGTAAAAATACAAAAAAGTATTGGGTTGTATTAAAGCCACGGATGTAAGCACAGCACACTAAAGAATTCATTCACTACTTTTCATCGCAGACATGTGTTGGCCATCTTACAGTATCTTAGAATCATTAAGGTTCGAAAAGACATTTAAATCACACAATTCAAATGTTAACCCAACACCATTATGCCTAGTGTCTGCATGTATATTTACAACTCAAGGGAAGGAGGATCCACCACTTCCCTGGATAGTCTCTTCCAATGCTTCACCACTCTTTCAGAAAATAAATTTTTTTTAATACTCTATCTAAGCTTCCCTTCCCATCAGGCCATTTACTGCCATCCTACCATTTAGTACTTGGTAGAAGAGGTAGCAGCTTCTTTCTCACTACAGCCTCCTTTAGCGTAGTTGTAGAAAGCTATTAGGTCTCCTCTCAGCCTTCTCCTCTCCAGGCTAAACAATTTCAGTTCACCTAGTAACTCTGCATGTATCCACCTTGTTCTTTCTTCCTCCAGTTCTTACTGCTGAGCACAATGTCACACAATATAGAGTACCCCTTTGGTCAGTTGGGCTCAGTTGTCCCAGCTTTGTTCCCTCCCCTCTTCTACACCCACAGCCTAGTCAGCAGGGGCAGAAAACACCATTGCTCTGTGTAAGCACTGTTCAGCGATACCTAAAACATCCCTGTGATGTCAACATTATTTTCAGACCAAATCCTAAACTTAGCCCCCATACTAGCTTTGTCTTAGCCAAAACTAGTATATAGGTAAATTAGACTTATTTTCCTTGTAGGAAAGGATAGGATCAACTTGCCTTTTCCCTTATAGGTAAGCATCTTTCCCAAGTAATAGATCTGTAGGTTATGGAAGTCATAATCACTCTCAGAAATAAGCAGACTATGAAAATAGTTCCTTAGAAAGCAAAATTTTGAAAGTTAAAGGGAAAGGATAAGCCTAAAAGACAATAAGTTTTCACTTTCTTTTACTACTTCCAATGACATCTTTTATATCACAGGGCTTCAACTGCATCTTTAAAACATTATGAAATTTCCATAGTGTGTTTGTTGCATTCTAGATATCCTAGATTTGTAAAATGTCACCAGAGTTCTAGGTAAATTATTATTTAGTGACTGTAAATGTTTATTAGGTAGTCAGAAACATTTGCATGCTTGTAGAGATAGAAGAACGGGAGAACTTCTGCATAAGCTACTGGAAGTTGTCCAGCTGCTGACCTTTGCTCTCACACAGATGTCTGTCTATTCTTCCATTTCAAATATAGTTGTCCATATAGGAATTGATGGGAAGAAAGACATATAAATAGCTGCATGTTGATGGATGCTTGGATGCACAAAGCTGACGCTGGGCAAAGAGGTGATGAATAACTTTACTAAAGTTGTCAGCCAGCACAATTTCAGCCTTGCACATACTGGAAGCTGGATCTCCCTCATTGTCATTATAACTGAAGGGACAGCTTCCCCAAAGAGCACCCCAGACCAGTCTTTAAAAGACTGGGGGTTTTTTTCAAAAGCTCTTCCAAGCCTTCCGTTTCTTTTGGCTCGAGAAAAAAAGATAAAACTTTAATACCTGTATCCCACCTGCTGGACATTTCAGTTTGAAAGAGAGAGAACAATGTTTCAGACTGGAAGGAGACTTAATAATTGCACTTGTAACACTGTCAGATTTTTCATAGATTTCCTTTACTGGGTGCTTTAATAATGTCTCCCACTCACTCACTCTTTCTTGCAAAAACTTGTCTTTGGTTCCATTTATTCCTTTCCTTCTGATAGGCTATAGATTTGTTCATCCAAAGTCATAAATCCTCGCTAGTATGATGCACAATAGAGATTTAGTGACTTTGTCTTCTGGGCCCAACAAAGACTTCAGAATTTCTTTTGATAACATCATCTCCTACATTTTTAGTCTCTTAGCAAGCACATTTTCAGTAAGATTGAAATTCATTATCTTAAAGCTATAGATTTAGCTCTGACCTTATGTTCTTTAAATGTAAAGAAGACCACAACTGAAGAATACCTTTCCTATTTTACCTGGTCAGTACTACCTACAATTTTGTGCTACTTGAGAAATGGCCATTCTCTCTTTATGCAAGTTGATCTTCTTTTTGGACCTAGGGAGCTTAAAAGAAATTTCTTCCACATGGGTTGTCATGGGTTTTGTGGCTAGGGTTTGTTTTACTGTGTGAGCAGAGTTATCAAGGTTATTGGAATTACAGTGTGGAATTGTTTTGTGTCTTTTAGTTAAAGTATTTTTACTGGACTTAAAAGTGTCAATTAAAACCCCATGATTTTGTGTTTTATTTCTACTGTTTTGCAGCATTTAATGAAGATGTCAGGGTTTTTGCAATTATATTGCACTTTTCAAGCCAGTATTTTGTAATTTTTTTTCTAAGGAACTAGAATAAACTGTTAGCTAAGGAGCTAGACATAAAACAGACAAGTTAAATCTGAAAGGTTTCAGGTTCTTCACTTCATGAAATTAATGTACGAGAGATTGCACAAAAGGACAAGGTTTTTCCTGTTTTCCAGCTATAGAAAATTTCCCTTTTAAAAGGACTTATTAAAAATATTAAAAAAGAACAGATATAAACCCACAAGCTATAAAAATTACCTTTTGTACATGCGTAAGTCTGAGGTCATTTTGCTTTTCAGTTGCATTCTACACGGTATGTCAGGTATAGGGTATTATTTCATAGGGGGTGGTTACGCTTTCGTATCATTTTTCACCTTCAAAATAAATTTCAGCCAACAGATCATATTCCTTTCTCCATTAAATGATTTTGTTTTAATGAAAGGGAACACTAATGACACAGCTTACGAAGTTGTATAGTCAAATATAATTATCAACTCTTTTAATACCACTTTTTCAGAATTCAGGTCAAACAAATATTCACAGAAGTCCCAACTTAGCTTTCAAGCTAATGGTAATGTTTCACATCTTACAACATTGTTGATTCTCAGGGTGATTTAGTCATGACTTGACCAGGGTGTCAAAACATATTGCATTGAAAACAGGATAATCTTCCCATGGATTGTTAACAAATCTAACTTATTCCATTTTCATTCTTTTCTTAAGAAAGAGAGGACATGAGACCACTTAATAAGGAGGATACAATCTGTCTTGCACAACATATGCAGATAAACTAGAAGTAAGGCAATTGTATGTATATAAAGTTTTCAAAGGATTTAGTCCTGTGAATTCTGAGTTTCATGTGTAATTCCTTTGATTTAAAATAAATGTACACAGAGCAGACATTTCCATCTGAGCTAGTCACTGAATGCCCTGTAGTAAATGGAGAGAAGTAATCGGGTGCAAGGAATGATTCTTCTCGTTTTAAAGCAGGCATCTATTATAAAACATGCTGTGAAGCACATAATTCTGTTCAGTGGCTGTAAAGATAGATAAGATGTAGACATCATTGTACATATTTAAAGCTAGGTAAAAACTCTTAATTAATTAAAACCACAAATATATACCTACTGTGCTTAAAAAAATATTTAAGCATACCTGAAATTGATATGAATATCAACCGTATCTTTCCTATAAATTCTTTATTTAAATAATTCTGTATATCTAACAAGGTATTTACCAGTTCTTGATTCTACCAGTTCCTAAAGAGCTTTCTCAATCCAGTCTGGAAAGACTTGTTATAACCATTCCTGATTTTTTTTCTATTTGTCCTGTTTTTCACTAAGAAAGGGTCAATTTACTTCATAGTAGCTAGTATGAAACTGTGTTTTAGTTGTGCTGAAAACTGTATGATAATACATGGATGCTTAAGTTGTTGCTGAATGGTGCTTACACAGACAGAAGACCAATTTTTCTTCTCACCCCACCAGTACGTAGGCTTGGGGTGCAGAAGGAGCTGGGAGGGGACACTGCTGGGACAGATGAGCCCAACTGAACAAAGGGGTTTTGCCTACCATGCAACATTAGCAATGACATTTGTCTTATCAAGTAAACTTAAGTGTGATGAAGCTCAGCTTTCCTGGAAATAGCTGAACATCTGCCTGTCAATAGGAAGTAGTAAATTAATTCTTTCATTTTCTTTGCTTGCATGTGCAGCTTTTGCTCTTCCTATTAGTCTTATCTCAACTCATGACTTTTCTTTCATTTACTCTTCTTCCTCCGATCACATTGAAGGGAGAGTGAGCAACTAGCTGCGTAGTGCTTAGTTGCTGACTGATTTTAAACCATGGCAGGAATTGATACAATTCAAAAATCCCTCCAGGCTGTAGAATATCTCTAGCTCAGAAAAAGGTGGTGTTTTTTTTTTTTGTTTGTTTGTTTTTTTGTCACATGTGTCAGGATGTACAACTCTTTGCACTAACACACATTGATTTCAACACCATACTACTTCCAGCACTGAGAAAATGAGAAAAATATCTACCACATAATTGAAAAATCAGAGTTAAACTATATAGGATAAAAAGAAAAAGTGTTCGAAATGTGGATATTTTAATAAAACTCATGTGAATATGTGAGTGGAAGGATTGTCTTGTTTTTATTTGATTTTTAATTGGGTTTTAAAAAGGCAAAATTAAAACCAAAAAAAGCTCCCAAAAAACAATCTCCACAAATAAGGTGTGGAATCACAGTCTTTATTTTATGCATATTCCCCTATGTACAACTTCCTAAGTGTCCATTTATTTGTTATGGTAATTTATGTCATTCTGTATTATATTATACACCTAATGCACAGCTGGTCTCCTAATGTAGATTTCTTCACTATTGCTTCCACATAACCCTTCTTTCCACCAAGTCCTTATCTTTACAATTATTTTCCATGGTCTCTCATTCTCTAGCCAGCATGATATTTCTGGTTGCCAAGCTGTGGGAGCAGCCTGAGAATATTCAAATCCAAATCTTAATGTTTCCTACTTCCTCCATAGATGAAATAGGAATTTTTCCTCTTTTAGGTATACAGCTTGCTGTTCAATACTTCTTGGTACTATACAAATCTTCATCACTGAGGAAACATGAGAAGACAAAGATATATTTTGATGCTGAGTTTTGGTTTGGTTTTTTTTTGTTGTTTTATTAGTCTGTGTTACAAAACAGGGACACAAAAAAAGGCAGCAATTATTTCTTGACTACCTACTCGGAACGGAATTGTCTAGCAAGATTTTTATGCATTTACCTTTTTCTGACTTTGCAAAGATTTCAGTAGGAACTCATGGGATATGGAAGGCTTTCCAAGATTCCCAGAGGAGTATTTCTCTCAGTTTGGCAAGTCAGAAAGAACTAAACAGGCAAGTATCTACATAATGTCTCAGAAGGTTTAGAGAACTTGTCCCTTACCACACAGACTCTATCACAGTAGCGATGACAAGCCACTCTATTGGAAGAGATCAGATTAGTTTTCAAAGTCAGAAGCAAATCAGAGTGAATTCTCTATCAAGATATTTGAAAGGGAGTGCTAAAGAGTTTCTTACACCACTGTAGCTTGTAAAGACTCCAGACTATTTTGTTAATAGAAGAGTTTGAGAATAAATAGCAGCAGCACTCCTGCCTCCTGCTGCATGAATGTCCAGAATATGTTGTAGCTTCTGCAGACCTTTAAGTTTACTCACAAGACTTCTTTTTGACAGCTCTGTAGGAAGAAGACTTTGCACAGTGAGAATTAGGCATGAGCATCTTAGAATATAAAATTCACAAAACATACACCAAAGAAAAAAATGCAAGAGATATCACACTTCTTCATTCCATTTCTTAATTCTTCCAAGAGATTGTGTGAGTCCTTATTGGAGCTGCCTTTATGTTGTCTTTTCTTGGAGTCTTTCTAAGGGCTGCTTCAAAGAAGTACAAAAAAGCATAAAACAAAAGGAGCTAGGGAATGCATCCACCACCAACTCACCAGCCAACACGGTAACTGTCTCAGCAGGGGGCCTACAGAAAAATGCTGCATTCCTTATATTGATAATCATCAAGAAACCCCAAACCAAACCAAACCAAAAAAAACCCCAAGAAATCTCAACTACCACAAATGCCCACTAAACATGGATTTCACTCTTTCCCCCTTAAGATAATATAATAACCTATTGAAAACAAAAAAAGTACACACATCCATACGTCCCTTAAATCTGGCATACTATGTAGCATCTCCAGACTGTGTACCTCACTGGATGAAGAAAAATATGAAATTCATAACTTTAGTGTCTATACTGCTTCCTCCTGCTACCCTGAATTGCTCTTCATTTTGGTTAATATACTGCTGCTTGTTAAAATCATCACTAACTGAATGATTTTCCTCCATCTGTCTAAAAAGGCAAGAAAAGTAATGAATAGGTTAAGACATCCTCTCACCCCTAGAAAATACCCTTTCCAGGTCAAGGTTAGAGTCAGAATGGTAAGAGGTACATGTGATGGGAGCTTGTTTCTGTTGTAATTGCTAGCAGACTAAGCAGACCTAAGCCTCCAGGGATGTCAATCCATCAGTGATAAATTGATACAAAACATTCTTGAAAAGTTTGTTTTGTGGCTATTATGCTAATATTTGCTTAGTGGATATGAGTTTTGTATGAGATGCCTGCGATCCAAGGGAGAGTGAGGTACTCTAAATTAATAAATAACAATAACAATGATGACATCAGGGTCAAGAGAAAGAATGGCTAATGAAAACCATCACCTGCACTCAGCCACAGCACAAGAGTGAATCCAGCTTGATGTGCACTGGGGAATTCTGGGAATTTAACAATTAAAGACTATTCCTCCAGAGAAGAGAGGGCTCCGTCTTCCTCGACATTGCTAATGAAGTGTAATTCATTTTACCTCTTCCCCACCTTTCAAAATCAAAGTTCAAGAGGCCGTAGCAGACAAATTTCAAAGGAGAGGCATGCATACCTCTTGTTCATGCTCTTTAGGGAATATCCTCATGTTCTATTAATTATTGTACTTCTCTGGCATTATTATTCATGGACTAGCATCTCAAAATACTTGACTAAGCAGTGGTTCTGGAACTAATACTAATAAGTACAAGGCTGTGTCTCGGGTGAAACATGTTTTTTTCTTATGGGTATAGTGGAGGGTAATACTCCTCATAATTCAGTCATAATTTTTTTGAATCTGTGAGCAGGAGTCAGTCATTTGGTTAATTGTATTGGTTTCAATATTTAAGAAGTAGCACTGGTATATCTTTGGGAATGCTGGTTAAGCAACCTTGCATAGTGGATCTCAAGTGGTGTTGCTGCCATATAACCACCAATGTTACCAGCAGAGAGAAATGTTATCAAGAGAGAGAAAAGTCCCACACTATTGTCAAAGAGATGAACCAAGCTGCTTAATAGAGGTAACAAGTTGTTTTGTAGGTCTGAAAAGAGGTAGCCGTAGCTACGTACAGACATTTTCAGACTGTCAAGCTCTCATCCTGCCACAGCAATTGCTTGGACATGAGTTCAAATTGCATTCAAGTATTGTTATCTCACAAAGTGTAATGCACTGAGATAAATAACTAGTGAGTGGCTAGGAATTAATGTTATAGTTTGCAAGGAGATTTTGGACCTATAATGTTAAAGAAACTGGCATTAGTAGCTTGAATGGCAGATAAAAACTCCCTTTGAAAGTCCTAAGGCTGGTTTGTTCTGCAGAAACGATAGGCCAAAGAATCAAAGTTTTACACCTGAATGAAAGAAATAAATCTTAAAAAACCCCATAATTTTTCATGCTTTTAGGCAACTAAAGATTTTTAAAGAGAATAAAGAACAAGCTCTGCATAACCAAACCTTTGGTTTGGCTTGATTCATTAACCTCTTTTAGGGACTCAGGATCTTGGACATTATAGTTCAAGTTGCAAACAGGAGTCTGAAATAAGCCCCAACTTTAGATTTTCCATGACATAAGGCTATTCTGCTGTGTGACAGTTTATTCTTGAACATGACATTTGTTCTGTTATAAAGTGAATTAATTTACTAATTGATGCTGAAATATGTATCTTACAATTTTAAGAAGTGTAAATATCTAAATATTCATTTTTAAATTAGTATTTTTAAATAAAGTACATAAAAACTTATGAATTGTTTTTAATTTGAAAAATAGGGGATCATTCTTCAAGCAATCAGCTGGATATAATCTTAACATGAACTGCAATTGTAAGAGAGAATAAATTATTTTATTTTTTTACAGGGATGTGATTACCTTCTCTGGCTGTCTAATAAATGCTCTTTTAATATGTACATATACATTTTGGCAAGAAAACAAGGAATGAAAAAAAGTCCTCTTAACTTTTGACTGATTCTGGTATTTTCATCTCTTATTAGATATCAGTGTGAAGAGCAGATTGCCATGTTTAACTGTCCAATATATGCTGCAAAAGATTTCATTGATACTGCCATGCTGAATTGTTAGCCATTTAAAGTTTTTCGTATTACATGTGTTTCTACACATTGTTACTAGAGATTGCTTTGTACAAGAGTGCTTTCTTAGGATAGGGCAATTTGATGGATGTCAAAAAACTTGGAATATATATTACACTTTACGTATACATATCTTATATATATATAAAATGAAAAATGAAATACAATTTGATGGCAATTTGATGACACACTGTGTATTTGTGAAAAGTATATGGCAATTAGTACTATAGTTTTAGAAGAATGTATGCTGTTATAGATTTAATTCCAAAAATATACACACTCTAATATGGTAGTTGTCATCCCAGAAACATACGTGCTCTGATAGTTGTCATTACAGAAATATACATACTGTGATAGCTGTCATTGTGAAATACATGCTCAGTAATAGATGTCAGCAATGAAATATAATAATAATAATAACATCTAGCAATTTTTCAGCCAGGGTCTGAGAGAGCTTTAAAAATATAGTATCATGCACAATTTTCAGATGGAGGAACTGCTGTCCAGGAAGAATAAGTGATTTGCCCAAGGTCATGGAAACAGAATGCAGATTTCTTTTCCTCTGGACTGGACAGTGTGCCACATCTCATCAAAATTACTCTGTATGTGAAAGAAATGAATATTCTCCCACAATGGGACTTCAGACTTTTCAGAAACTAGTGGGACTGACTCAGTGCCTTCCAGAATCAAGGCTCATTCCCCTTGAATAGAGATAACAGAACAATTCACAACAAATCATTTATCTGACAAATTAGCTTCCTTCTACTTCCCAGCAGATCACAGTCTTCTCAAATTTATTTGCTATCTGAAATGATTTGACAGGCTTTTGTGCCTTATTTTTTTTATTATTATGTCTGTGGAGGCACCGAGATTTTTTTTCCTGGTGTTTAAACAAGGTGCTTATTTGCAATTGCTGAGAAAAATTTTATGATCTTAATACAGTCTTCTGGACTGGGTAGAAGAGCAAGCAAATCTCACTGAAAATATTTGCATCTTTAAAGTAGCTATTCCTAATAGTAAGAAGAGTTTTATAAACACATTCCTGGCAGGTATCCATAATGTCTTGAATATTCACAGAGAAGTGGGTATCAGAGGCATTAATTTATGAAGAATTTCACATAGGGTTTATTACAGTGCATGTTGAATTCCAGAAATGAGATGTATTAACTCCTAGGATTATTGTACAGATAAAAGTCGATGCAATTAGGAACATCCAATATAAGAAATATTAGTAATAGAATATGAATGTTCAAAAGCTGTTAGATAAAATCACATGATTTCATAACAGCACAGCTGCCATTACAGGCCTGGGTCATTGCTCAAGGCATTGTAGGACCACAGTGTTGAATGGTACATTTATTAAAAATAGTCTTTCAATTGTGGATATTTATATCAATGCTTTTTTTGTTTCTACTCACAATACTGCTCCCAGGTGAATTCTTTATAGAATGAGAGTAGAAGTCTTTCTTTCTGAGGACTCTGACTCTAACAGCATCTACAAAGGATACATTCAAAAGTCCACAAATTTCCAAAATAAATACTTGGAGGACATGCAAGGGAAATGTTTGAGTAGCAATTTGTCTACAAAATATTTTGTTTAGTTTCCATAGGACTATTTAAATCCAGATCTTAGTCCAGATTTCATTCCTTGCCTTTTCCATCTATGTACAGATCAGTAATGAGAACTATCAGATAATGACTCAGTAGGTCAAAATTTTACTTCATCTTTATTTAATCGTACTAAATTCCTGAAAATATTATTAATACAAATTCAAAGCAGGTACTTCCACTACTGATACAGGAAAAGATAACACTAGACATCTATTACTGTAAAAGATAACAAATATCTAAGAAGCACAAAAGGTAGATTTAAATAAATGTGCAAATGTTACCACCAGCAATAAGTAGTATTGGAACTGTAAAAAGGCTTTAAGAAAGAAGCTGCATAACCTCCTTACAACTTTATTATTAAAATGCAAACAAATGGGAAAAAAAGGAAAAAAAATCCCTTCCCCTAATTAAAAACATTTTTGCATCCTCAAGTGAAGAAGAGATGAGTTTAAATCTAGAACAGTCAAGTAACATTTAGGCCAAATAAGGAAGGACAAAACTCATTGACAGTTTTAAGTCTCCTGTGCTCTTCTTTTCCCAGGACTGTACAGAAGTGTCCTAGCATGCTGATAATAGACCTCTTTGGTTTTTGGAGACTATGAGAAATGTAGATAGTTCAAAAGGTATGCTGGGAGAAGGCAGTAAAGCTATTTATTCCACAGGCGTTCTTCGCTGAGACAAGTTGTTAAGAGCAGTTTAAAGTCCTGGTTTTCTCCTGGGCAAAGCCTGTACAGTAGATAATTACTGGACGCAATCTTAACTGACAAGTGAGTTGGGCATCTTGAGGTCTAGCAGGAAAAAGAAAAGAGTGGGAGTGGTGGAGAGGAAGGAGATCAAACATTTTCTCAACTCTACTGTGAGTAATATTCATACAAGGCCATGTTAGCTTTGCACCTGCTTCCCATTTTCATTTCATCTCATGACATTTGTTTACAATATGTCTTTTTTTTTTTTTTTGTCATTTTCCTTGTTCTTTCTACCTTATAGTTAAAAACATCTAGAATTTACTTGCAATTCAATAAATGTATTGCTGGTGAAGTGGGAAGTTTTCATTGACACCCCAAAAAGATAGGAAGATACCTCTAAGTAGAGCAGGGGTAAGAATTATAAGACAATAGTTTGAGTAGAAACAGAATATTCTCCTTTGCTCTTCAGTTATAGTAGGAGGAAAACACATAGTGCTAACAAGAACACTAGTCCTCATATGACAGAGAGAGAACAAATTCACTCAGGAGATAAAGAAGTATTGTAAAACCCCTCTTCATCTGTTCATACCTTTTCATACCTTCAACCTAGCATGCTATTTTATGGAATTAGGAAGAACCTGGTATAGGCCCTTCCTTTTTCACATATGCAGCACATAAAAAATGACCAAAAATTCTCTAATATGTTAACACTCAGCTACGCAATGAACTGGAAAAATAAAGACAAAAAAAAAAAAAAAAAAAGACAACAAAAACCACAAAGGAAACAAATTTAAATGCATAGAATAAAGGGGGAAATACAGATAAAATCCCAAATCACTAGTTTTATTAATAAAATCATGAGAAATATGCCAATTTTCACCAGTTGTGGATCAGAGGCACAGGATTTAATATGTTCCATAATCATTTAGAGACTCTTTCCATTAACTTGTTTCTCTGGCATATGCTAGAGTCCAAAGAACTGCTTTGTTTTTAGAGTTTATTTTGGGAATTAGTCATGGATTTTATTATTGAATATAAAGGTTACCAGATCTATAATGCAACATGGTAAATGAAGTGGTAAGTAAATTCATGTTTGATAATTTTGCATTTTAATTAGTATACATTAAAAGTACTACTTTACTCCATATTACCTTTTTTATATACTGTAATAATACTGAATTTTCCCAAATCCTGGTTTGGTGTGTATTTGCATTGTTTTAAAAGCCACATGTACATGACACACGAGGCTGATGGAAAGGTTACTTATAGGGTCATTCAACAATTGTGGCCTTGGCCTCCTGCAGTCGTTCCTATCCATCTTTTTGTGAAAGGTGGTGGGGGTCACCTACAGTGCCTATGGCCATGTGCCAGGGAGGTTCAGTGCATTCCTTCCCTCTGAATTTCTTCTGCACATTCAGTTGGCTAAATTATGCTTCCTTGCTGTTAGCTTGATCCAAACCTACAGAATTCAGTGGAAAGAGACGTCTATTTGAAAAAGGACCAGGCCCTCTATTTGCTGTTCACAGAATCACAGAATCACAGAACAACCAGGTTGGAAGGGACCCATCGGATCTTCTAGTCCAACCATTCCTATCTAACACTAAACCGAGTCCCTCAAGACCTCATCCACCCGTGTCTTAAACACCTCCAGGGAAGGTGACTCAACCACCTCCCTGGGCAACCTATTCCAATGCCCAATGACCCTCTGCGTGAAAAACCTCCTCCTAATCTCTAGCCTAAATCTACCCTGGCGGAGCTTGAGGCCATTCCCTCTCGCCCTCTCCCCTGTCACTTGGGAGAAGAGGATAGCTCCCTCCTCTCCACAACCACCTTTCAGGTACTTGTAGAGAGTAATGAGGTCTCCTCTCAGCCTCCTTTTCTCCAGGATAAACAACCCCAGCTCTCTCAGCCGCTCCTCATAGGGTCTGTTCTCCAGCCCCTTCACCAGCGTCGTTGCTCTTCTCTGGACTTGCTCCAGAGCCTCAACATCCTTCTTGTGCTGAGGGGCCCAGAACTGGACACAATATTCAAGGAGCGGCCTCACCAGTGCTGAATACAGAGGGAGAATCACCTCCCTGGACCTGCTGGTCACACCATTTCTGATCCAAGCCAGGATGCCATTGGCCTTTTTGGCCACCTGGGCACACTGCTGGCTCATGTTCAGTCTACTGTCGACCAACACCCCCAGGTCTGTCACTAACATCTGTTAGTGTTTTTACGCCTGTCTTGTTCTGAGCTTATCACTTTGCTAAGTCCTTCACACACTGGGCAATTTATTCAGATTAAAGACACTGCAGACCCTCTGCTCTCTCCATTTATATGTCTGGGAAAGCAGACTTACATCATTCTATGTATAATAATATTAATTTGGCTGTACAAAGCAGCACAGAAACTCTCTTCTTGCAACTTCTTCTACTTCCTCTACTAGTTTTAGGTCTGACTTTAGATAAATCATTGTGCTAAAGAAAACACACTTTGCTGAGAATTCCTGTATTACCCTCAATACTGCTCTTAGTAATGGAATTTGCAAACCACTCCTGTTTCCAACCAGTTAAAGCACATACTGTACTTATATATTTAGTGATAAACTCCTCCATGGAGGAGAGTGCCTCACAAGGAACGAGCATATTTTGTTGAGTACATTTCTGATCTTACTAAAGGATCTAAAAGCATTTGACTGCTTCTGAACATGTGTGAGAGGTTCAGAAAATAAGGTTGGATTTTAAAGAGTGACTCAGGTAAACATAATGCTATTTGAATGTTTGCTCTTGTTTCTGCAAAGTAGATCTAGCTGAGACAAGGTGTGTATGTATATCTGTATATACAGATGCATTCATTCAGATATATGTATACATTTAAACATGTGTATTAAAAAAATCTTGAATTAAAAATATATGTAAACAAAAATATGTAACTTATCATATACTGTATCATATGTTTATAATATCATTTAGTTTATATTTAGTGTTGTTTTCATAGTGAAAAGAATTGTGATCGCTTATCAATATTACTATTGTTTATTGTTATTGTGATGGTTGTTCTATTATTATTATTACAGCAATGTTATAGCATCTATTTTACTTCTTGATCCCAGAACACCTATTTTTAGCTCACTTAAATGAAGATATATGAAGCAGTTGAAGATTCATAAAGTTACAGAAGGATGAGCATGAATGATTTGTGATAGCAAAATAGTTTAGCATTAACCAACAGAGAAATAAGAAACAGAGGTTCTATGAGGCGACTGGGAAATATACTCTGGAAGTCATCAGTGCAGAGACCTACAAGTTGCCCCTTCAATACAGAGAGCTGAGAAAAACAGGATTGTAGAGGAGAGTTCAACCTGGAATGGGAAGAAGTATTTTTCTAAAATCTTTCTCTTTTTTACTTATAAATCATGAATTGATTTAGTAAGAAGTCCACATTTGGAAAGAAAAAAAAAAAAAGCTAAACAAGGAAAAGACCTAAACTGACAGTAAACTAGGAAAATTATGTCAATTTCTTGTCTCAGTTCAATATCTCTATGTATCCTTTGGAGACCTATCATGCAGTAAACTTAGGAGAGAAGAAAGTAACCTAATCCACTGCCTGATTTTTTGAGTTTGTTTCCCTTGATAATAAAGGAAATAGCAATGCAATATTGTTAAAAATATGTGTAGTGATACTAAGTGATGCAACCTTGAGAGCACAGTGCAGCAATGAATAAGTGGAGTTATGTTGGTCTCAGATTACCCTCTCTTTTCCCAACCATGAGGGTTGCAGAAGTTCCTACATCATTCAAGAAGCCTGGATGAATTAATGGGATGCTCTATATGACCCTCCACAAGACCCTTCAAGCTGAGTGGTATAGTTGCCACACTAGTCATCCAGAGGGACCAGGACAAGCTGGAGAGGTGGGTTTCTGAGAAAATTAGGAGATTCAACAAGGCCAAGTACAAGGTCGGTGTACCTGGGTACAAGAATTGTACCTGGGTCGGTGCAATTCTTGCTTTCACTATAAGATGGGGGATGATGTGATTGGGAGTAGCCCTGCAGAGAAGGACTTGGGGGTGCTGGTCAACAAGAAACTCAACATGAGCCAGCAATGTGCTCTCACAACCCCGAAGACCAACCATATCCTGGGTTGCATGAGAAGAAGCATGGTCATCAGGTCAAGAGATATGACTCTGCCCCTCTATTCCTTTCTTGTGAGACCTCATTTCAAATATTGTGTCTAGTTCTGGAATGCTCAATGTAAGAAGGATATGGAGCTGTTGGAAGGAGTCCTGAGGAGGGTTACAAAGTTGATCAGAGGGCTGGAGAACCTTCCGTATAAGGACAGGTTGAAAGAGATGGACTTGTTCAATGAGAAGAAGAGAAAGCTCCGAGGAGATCTTATAGTGAATTTACAGTGCCTGAAAGGGGCCTACAGGAAAGCTGAAGTGTTCATAAATGCTTGCTGTGATTGGACTTGGGTGAATGGGTATAAACTGGAGAGGGGAAGATTTAGGTTTGATATAAGGAAGAGTTTCTTTACCATGAGGGTGGTGACACACTGGCACAGGTTGCCAAGGGAAGCGGTGGCTGCCCCATCCCTGGAGGTGTTCAAGGCCAGCTTGGACCGTGCCTTGGACAGCCTGACTTAGTGGAGGTGTACCTGCCCATGACAGGTGGGTTGGAACAAGATAAGCTTTAAGGTCCCTTCCAACACCAACTATTCTATGATTCTATGATATGGTGCAATATGGGTTGCAGCTCTGCCCAGAAACTTTTGAAAACTAGTTCTTCAACAATTGCAAAAATGATTGGGCTGTTTCAAGTCTGCATTACACTGGAGGTCAGCAAAGATAATCATAATAACTTCTACTACTTTTAAAATATAGGATTCGCCTGCTTATCTCTGTTTATATAAGCTTTTCATATTATGGGGATACTCTGGGGAACATCTATACAATCTTAAAAGGATCTATCTCAATTGACTTTTTATTTAATAATAACATGATTTAATCTTTAATTCACAGCTATTTCAGAGTTTCTATTCTTTCCCTATAAAGAAAACTGAAACAGAAAAACAATTTTTTTCCCCAAAGTACACCCCAGCATTTATATTAGATTTTTCTTTCTTGAAAAAGAAAATGGCTCATTATCTTCCTCCTGACCTGAGTATTTCCACCTGTTGGGCTCAGACCCAGATATTTTCCACCCTGCTAACTTATTTTTTATTAATTTCCTTTTGTGTCTCTCATATGATATTTATCACTTCAGCTGTACTTTTCTGCCATTTAAACCACAGCTCCTTATTTGATTTCTCTTTTATCAAGCACATGTTAATTTCCTTCTCTAGTCCTCTGTGTCACTGTATCTTCTTTCCTTTAGCAAAATCCCCAGGGCCAAAAGGTGCTCCTTTGCTCCTGAGTATTAGGATATTTTACAGAACTCCACCTCCGCATCTTCAGAACTATCTGTCTTTATCTTTCACTGAACAACAGCATTGCAAGCTGAGTACGAGACAACACAGCCGAATGATTGATGCTCTCCAAGTCCTGAGTTTCTTTTCCTCATTTATTCACACAGCCACCTGCCTGAGTTAAGGGTTTTGGTGGGTACCTGCCATGGTGACTAGAAAAACAAGGGTAAGCTGCCAAATTCAGTGAATGTTTTCTTGTTCTCATATTGCATTTCCTTATCGGTTGTGACAATGTGCCACAATTAATGATAGCAGAAATACCTATGTTTGATACCATATGCATCATACTTAGTGGTGATGGATTAGCAATCAAGAAAATTAATTCTGCCTTTACAAAGTAACATCTGAACTTTGAAATTAGGCAAAAGGTTTATAGAGTAGTACAGATAAAAAATTCTCATGGAAATGGGATAGCTCTTTCCATTGTACCTATATCACTTGTTCTGGATTGAGTCCAAACAGAATATTATATTTCCCTTCAAAAAATCAGGGATAATTTATAAAGAAATTGAATGTCATGTAGCCTGTGATTCTTAGACAGTACTTTAAATATGAAACTGGTGCGATTGAGGAAGTGTCTGAAGAAGGGCTCAGGACAACAGACTATGATACCAGGAGCGCAATCCGTTCTCCTAGATGACCTTGCATAAATAGCCACAGTTATTATGAGTCATAGTTTTTTATCTATGAAGTATATCTTAATTCATTATGGAATTTTGAGAATGATATTTGTTAATAAATTTGAGAAGCTTCCATATTGTAGAGAGAATTATGAATATAACTTGCTTGCTAGAATAATGGAAACCTGTTGACATAAAAAGCCAGTCAGTTGTTCAGGGTATCCTTCTTACTTCATAGTCTGCAATACATTCAGGAGAATCCTATACAGAAATAAGATAGCCAGAATTTAATGTGGTGTTTCATAGTGACATATATAGATTCCACAAAACACAGTTAATTTACCCTACTGGAAAATACTATAGTACCTTAAAGCGTGGCCCAAAATTATGTGCAATATTTCTATATTCATATATAACAGTAATTCTACCTCTTTGAATTAAATTAATGAATGTTACAACTATTTTCTCTAGAAAGAAGAATAGATGATTTCAAGATGCTGATACCCCTTGGAAATTCATTATACAATCACAACGATGGCATTGATTGCTAAAAATTATTTGGTGCTCTCTGTGATTCTTTGATTTGTGACTACATTCCTTTTGATACAAGAGTTGGGTTTAATATTCATCTAATTTCAAGCAACAAGCTAGATATCACCATTACAGAGAGCCATTCCTCATTTCTTTATTCTTATGTTTTAAACTAGTAATTTGAGGTGGGCACAGCACATATATTTGCCATATTTTATACATACCCCTGAAGATGAGAGAGGTCTCATTCTGGATGACACTGATCTTATTTATTAGATCTCCATTAGTTATAAATACTAAGGTCTGCCTTCATCAATGAAGACATTTACCTTTCAATCATTTATATCTATGGCATGAACCTCAATATATGGCTTTATCAGGTAAAAACAGCTAGAAACACATGAACACAAATCCAGCAAATATACTGAATATACAACATTCAGTATTTTCTGAGGATTTTTTTTTCAAATATACTGCAGTATATGTTCCTATTGGAAGTTCTGAGAAGCATTTAAATGGCTTTATATTGTGATACAAAACTGGTGAGAGTTGGGAAAAAGTTTTAGAATCATAGAATCACCAGTTTGGAAGAGACCCGCCGGATCATCGAGTCCAACCATTCCTATCAAATGCTAAACCATATGCCTTAGCACCTTGTCCATCTGTGCTTTAAACACCTCCAGGGAAGGTGAATCAACCACCTCCCTGGGCAGCTTGTTCCAGTGCCCAGTGACCCTTTCCATGAAATAATTTTTTCCTAATGTCCAGACTAAATCTCCCCTGGTGGAGCTTGAGGCCATTCCCTCTTGTCCTGTCCCCTGTCACTTGGGAGAAGAGGCCAGGTCCCTCCTCTCTACAGCCTCCTTTCAGGTAGTTGTAGAGAGTAATGAGGTCTCCTCTCAGCCTCCTCTTCTCCAGGCTAAACAACCCCAGCTCTCTCAGCTGTTCCTCATGGAGAAAAATAACTGCCTGAAGACAGAAGACCAAACAAGTGGATTTGCTGCTTAGAAAGTAAGAGAACAACTTTTCCCTTTCAAATGAGACTTTAGGAATTTTTATACGTGAAGGTATGATATCTTTTGGCAAAAAGTAACAGGAAGGTAGGAGGATTTGAATTTTTTGTATTATGTGACTTCATGTGTTTATTTACTTCATAAAAAATCATAAAGATGTATGGTCTATAATAATTAGGTGTGCTTTTTTTTTTTTTGGCCACATGAATGCTCCATGTCCTGGTATATTTATTTAGTCAGAGATTACTTTTATACAGAGAGATCATGGTGATTAGAAATTCTTAAAGGAGTTGCCATTCACCATAAATACTCATAGTTTAAGCCACTGAAAGGTTGTTTATAGTAGTTTATGTTCATAACTGTAGTCTATAAGTCTAGCTTTTAGAAACAGCAGGGCTGATAAACAATGAGAGAGCAATTTATGGAAGATCCTGTAGCCTGGATTGCTAGGAAGTAAGGGAAGCAAAGAATTTTAAGAAATGACCACAATTGATCACCTGGTACAGTGGATGGCATTTTACCTTCATCTTCAGGATAATTGGACCAGTGGATTACAAATCCATAGTAATAGAAGGCTTTCCTTACTAGACAGTTAATGCACCATAAATCAGCTAGTACGAATAGCTCCTATGTTGCAGTCTAAATATGTTTCCATTCAGCTCATTTCCACTTCAAAGCTGAAGTCGATAATTCAGCCTCAAATATGTTCAATTGGGGAATATTTACCTTTTGTAGAATATGAATACAAGCTGAGAAAATCTCTAAATTCATTTGCACTGGACATTACCAGTCAGAGTCCACTACTTAGACAAACAGCCCAGCTTCCAACTGAAGTCTAGAGGTGAGCTTGTAGCTGCTCATAAATCCCTCAAGGTCTGTGTGCTGTGGCTAAAAAATGTTTATTCACTATTGGTGATCAATTGGTTTTTTGCTTAAGAGATAAGCATAGCCTTTATTTATAAGTGCTAAATAAGCAGTCCCTTCTCTGTCTTATCTCTATCAGGGCGACTAGAGGTAAGTGCCTCGAACCCAGTTTGTGCTAAGTAAATTTCACCTAGATTTGAAATCCAGGGAAAAAATAATTGAAGCTGATCCTTTTTTTTTTTTTTTTTTTACTTTTTTTCACCCAAGATTTTATGACATTTCTCCCAAGGAAAACCCTCATCATAGAGACAACGAAAAAAAATCTTTAATTTGTCTTTTCTTCTGCTCCCCTTCCCACACATACACACTGTAACACATATATATTAGATTACTTAGTTTTGTGTTGTACTCAGACAACATGATACTGCCACACATTGTTTTGTGGGTTGTTTTCCGTACCTACACCATGTCTCAGAACACAAAGAAATATACTTCCTTTTCATTGCAGCTTGCAGCTCTGAATGAAATGAATGTATAGACAGCTCTTGCATTCCCATCTGGCTCCACTTTCTACTGTGCTAAAAAACTGGAATTGAATTCAGGTTCTGCAGAAATTGTCTGAAGTATCATCTCCAATATAAGATAAAGGGAATTTTTTTTTCCTCTGTGGTCATGTTTTTCAATATTGGGATGTTTCTTTGGCCTAGGAGATGAGAATGGGACTTCATTCCATATTTTACAGTAGGGAAATTAAACCCTTCAGTTCAAACACCATACCTTTACCTCAGAGCCCAGCTCTGCACCAGGAAAATCTGAAGCTCACTTCAGTCATTACAAGTGCACCAAAACATTAATTTACATTACTTTTCATCTTTTTTTTTTTCCTGGTCATCAAAACTTTTTCCACAACAGTTATAGCTCCCATTCTCAAGAATTTAAACTTCATGCCAATGAACTTGATTTTTTTCTTACCAGCTGTGTAAGCAATACTTTTTGAACAATCCTTTAACTCTCCAGGAGCTTGAGATCACAAACAGAAAATCTCAGTACTGAACTTCCATTACTCCAAAAATTAAAATCCAGTTTATAATCGAAGGGAAAGTGTAGTATGTTTCTAGAATTTTCCTTTAAGAAAAAAATATGGAAAAATAAAGTAGATAAATATTCTGCTAACATGGCATCAGTGGGTTGGTGGGTAGAGAGCCTTACCTACTGGATATTTAGGAAGGCGATAACTATGGCTCAATGCCTATTAGCTGGGTACAGAATGGGAAGGAATTCAAATTCTGGAGAAAAATTACAAAGAAGTTACCAGAAATTGACTGTTATACACTTGATCAACTGAAAAAACTAATATCTGGTGAGAAAGTTTCATTGCCACTGAGTTTGACAGTATAAAGGTGACATGCTTAGATATCTCTGAGGAAAATGATCTTGAAAAGAAGCCTTGGGAAGTTTCAGGAGGATGAGAGGGTATGTAATACCGTATATTATAAATGTAAAAAACAACAACAACAACAACAAAATCCAAACCAGACCAAATCAAAACCCCAAATATGAAAGGGAAATCAGTTAGATGCCAAAAGAAATGCAGCATTACTTGAAAAATATTCCAACAGCTACCAGAAATTGATACATATCCCAAATCTTTAAAACTGTTTTGCTATGTGTGTATTTTAGTTTCAACTCCACATACCTGCATATTTTCAGAACAACTCAAAAGACCTTTTTTGAAGTGAACCTAGACTTTGCATATGTGATCATTCTACTTAGTTTCTCTCTAGGTCATTTCCAGGTACCTACCAAACGTGGAAATAAAAGGCTGTTATTATACTAAACAAAATCAATGATAATCAAAGTAATTTTATATCCAAAAGAAGTATGCATTTTATTTTCAAGATAGAATTTTTTTAACCTACAATTTTAGGTTAAAACTAACTTTTGCAGCTAACAGTGTCAGAGTTTCTACTTCATTGAGTAAGTCAAAAAAAGTAACTTTAGTTTAATCCCCATCTGACAGAGATGTCCATATAAAAAAAATTCTTATATATAAAATTCTTGACTGACAGCTTCCTCACAAGCCACATGAAAATGGAAGATCAACCAACCTGTTATTCCTATATCCTTTTTGAAAGGGGTAATTTATGAAACAAAACTTAATGTTGCTTCAAGTGTAAATTTAGGAGGCTGGGGATACTTGTGATGAGTAACATTTCACTGCTTATCAAGTATTCATTCAATGGTACTGTGTCAAAGCTTGGAAGGATAGGTAGAATAAATTTAGGTTTGCTAACAGTTCAAAACTGACTTAGATAAGAATTCAGCCTCTGACCTGTCTTTATACTTAGTTTAATCATTATCTTCCACATATCATTGTCAGAAAATAGTGGGGTGATATATTCTTCTAATCACCATTATCTCCCCTACTGTAGTAGAGACATGGGGCTCCAGATATGAGCAGATCCATCTCCTGTTCTGCATTCTATCCAAAAGGGTGTGTATCCTATAGTGACTGCTGCTCAAGCTCAGGGTAAAAGAAAGCCCTCTCCAGAGCTATTCCTGAGCTAGGCTGGTTGTCCTTAGAGTTTCAGTCCAGCCAGTGCAAATGCTCATAGAGACACATGGTGCTTCCCAAACAGCCTCAGCTCTTTTACTTGCATTTCTGATGACCTCACACAAGCCTCAAGGTTATTTTTTTCAAAAATGTACATGGCATGTTCCTCACCTCTGAAAAAGAACTGACCCTTTATTTTGTTTTCATAGAATCATAGAATCACCAGGTTTTTTAAAATTGATCATGTGTGCCAAAAATAAATCACACACTGTTCTGGAACAGAAAAAAACCTTGCTTCATTATGGATTATATATCTATTTGTTATTCCTAATTCTTTTAGGAATAATTCCTGTGTTCATTAAGACAGAAAGACAGGTCTCTGCTCTCAAGGTTCAGGATAGTAAAGTTGAGACATAATATGTTGAAGAGAAGCTAGCATTGTAATTCTTGTAAAACCAAAGATATAAGTGTCTACTGTTGCCAAGTCTCTAACCCAATTCTTAACTTCTTCCTCCCATCTTCTGTGGCTTAGGTTATTTTTCTGATTCTGTGCACATGTGGAGGAAAATTTAGTAAATGAAAAAGCAATTCAGATTTGAGCATGAGTGACTTTCCTAACCTTCTGCCACACATTTTGATATGGCATATAGTTGATAAAGCTTTTATTCTTTTTTTTCCAAATGGAGTTGCAAGTGAGTACACAAAAAAAAAAGAGAAAAGAATATACAACTGTAGTCGTAATGCAGGTTAGTTATTTCGTATAGATATTTGAAATTTAGGTCCAGAATACTCAGAGGTACTAACTGACTGAATTTTGTGTTATTTATAAGGCATTTTTGCTCAAAAAGAATTATTTAGTACCCAATTTTATCTGGTTTTAGTTTGTTTTTAGTTTCAGGGTGGTGGTTTTTATTTATTTTTAAGTAAGAAAGTCCTGATTTAACATTAAGTAAACAAGTTGTATAGAATATCTCATGCAACTTTGGCCGATCTATAAGTGTATACATAAACATCACCCCAATTTCTCTGCAAAAAAGAGTAAACTGACATGTCTAAAGCTGTTGGGCCACTATATTACAGCTGAAAAGTCTTCTTGACATTGGAAAAAAAAATCTGTGTTGTATATGATGAAGAAAGAAAAACTCCATAGAATTAGAACTTGTTAGAATGTAAGTATTACTTCTACAGGTATATGTGTTGGGTTTGGTTTGGGGTTTGTTTTTTGTTTTTGTTTTTTTTTTTTTAAATCAGCTTAGAGCACTTCTCAGCTTACATGGTTCTCTTCATTTTTTTGCTTCATTCTCCTCTTCTCGTGTATGTTGGTTTTGGGGTTTTTTTGGGAAATGTTTCCATATGTATAATAAATACCACAGTACGTTGCAGGATACTGACATATGTCATAGACTGTGATATCACCAAGAGCCTCAAATTTAGGTATTTCTACTTCTCTGAGAGAAAAACTCAAACCTAATCAACCCACCCAATGAAGATATTCTTCTTAACATCCCACTACAATTTTCCATTTCTTTGCTGTGACGATTTACTGGCTGTCAGACCATCTGCTCATCATGCTAATTATGGCTCCTCCCTTTGGTGTTTATAAACTTCAAGTGTTAAAATTATCCAATTGGAGCTCATAATGGAAAAGTTTCACACAACCTCTGGTGATGGGACTGAGATTTCTTTATAAAATCGTACTGAAATCACTTTTGATGGTTTAATAGGTTTAATAAAGGTGTAAACAGCTATTTGTGAACTTCAGCAGCCTCTGAGAAAGAGTTCAAATATCTTTTTAATGGTATTTCTTCCAGTGATATTACTAAAACTGTTTTCATGCACACAAATGTTGATAAAAAATGTATTATGAAAGAGACTGTTAAGTATTTATACATACAGCTGCATTAAGATGATCTAATTTACCCAGAAGCTATTTTGTTTTGAACTAAAATCTTTTAAATTGTCATCTAATTTTTAAACAAATCCCGAGGAGAAATAATTATTTGAGGTAATACATTGGGCAACAATCGCTACTCTTCACTGAGTCACTTTTATTGCAGAAATTCAGTATTTTATCCTTTCTGTTTGTTTGAAAGTCATGGTTAGACTTGAAACTGCATTTTAGGAAGCAGGAATATATTTTTGGAAAGAATTCTACATACTTGTTCTTAAGCAACTGCTAGAACCCACACACCTTTTAAAAACTTATTTCAGTTATTTAAAAAAAAAATTAACAAAAATTATTGCACAAACTCATGAGAAAATCAGCTGAAACACCCAAACAAAAACCAAACATCTCTGAAATATCTCTTTAATAAGCAGTAAAATTGTTATGTTGGTACTTGCTGATGCATATCTGTAAGTAATGAGACAATAACAGATTTCAGAGTCTCAAGTACCAGCCTTCTATTCAGAAAGTTTGACTTCTTGGTTAGATTTGGCTGCTGGTCTACTCTAACACAACGACTTCCTTTCACCTCCCACATTTTATCCAGTTTGATTATAAATTCATTGTTTCAGAAACCATTTATCCACAAAGAGAGTCCAACAAGCCACTAAACTAGGATGAGGCTGCTAGATACCCTTATAATAATCCATAACTCTTTTGACATCAGACTGGTTGACCTAATAGACCTTTCCAGTCATCAGCTCAATGAATAATAACTGCTTCATAAAAGCACCTGTTTGCAAAGGAATTTTAAAGAATAAAAGAACTTAAGTTCATAGCAAATAAAAAGATGTGACCAGTACTACCCTGATCATTTTTATTGCTTGTCTTTCCAATGTACTGATGGAATCGTTACATTTGCAAAACTGTTGCTGGCATTTCCATTTGCTATCTCTGACAAGCTCTTTTGTGTCAATACCATTGCTTTTCAGGGATACACATTCGGTGTTTCCCTTTGTAGCAAGCATGTTTCTAACTTACTCTTTGATGTATCCACTGATAGTGTCATGCATGCTGACACATGCAGCATGTGCCACTTCAGCACTACAAGCTATGTCTGTCTTCAAGTTTTGTCCGAACCATTTTGACATTGGCCCTGTCAGTAGTGGTTTTTCAGATTATTTGGTTTCAGTTTTTCCCATCAGGGCTGCATTTAGCAGGGAAGTTTTTTACTTTACCTATTTATTTATTTACTTACTTATTTATTTATTTATTTATTTATTTATTTATTATCTTGGTGTTTGGACAGATGGACAGATGAGAAAAGTGCTTTTCTGGCTCACTCACAGCTTCTTTCCCTCCGAGAAGTCTATTCACATCCAAGAAGCTAACTCAAAAGATGAAGAAAGATAGGAGTTTGGAGACTAAACTAAATAAGTTGAACAATCAGTGTTAACTAAAACACTGTACTCAATTTACAGCTTCTCTATAAATCAAGGGGATATCCTTCCTATGATCTATTTATAAATTATAGAGATATGTTTCTTAAATGTCTCAGGCAAAGAGGTGAAATCAAGTAATATATTTGAAAGAAAAATCTCATAGGAATGAGATTGAATGGAAATATAAAATGATTGCATATGTATCATGCATACATGACAGCTACGTCTGCCAAATTAGCAATGTATTGACACCTCCTGTAAACCACGGATCTTGTTTCATTATTGGATTTTGCCTTATAGATGAACATTTCATACTTTTCTTTAGACCAGCTTTCTACAGTAAAAGGGATGAAAAAGTCATAGAAGAAAAGATGTTCTGCGGAAGTGATTACATGAAAGAAGAGTTCAATTCTCTGTTCGTCAGGCTTTGAAGCCGATAATTCTCTATTTCTCCATCTCCACATCTTACTTGCAACTCACCCTTGTGAGGCTGAATCAACTGATAATTGAGAGATGCTCAGGCAGACATGTTAAAATGAAGATTCAAGTGTCCAATTCCTGTCTTACCTCAATGACAGGCAGGGTACCTCACAGCTCTCCAGTGTTTCCTCCACACTGTCATAGGATCATAGAATCATAGAATAACCAGGTTGGAAGAGACCTACTGCATCATCAAGTCCAACCATTCCTATCAAACACTAAACCGTGCCCCTCAGCACCTCATCTACCTGCCCCTTAAACACCTCCAGGGAAGGGGAATCAACCACCTCCCTCGGCAGCCCCTTTCAGTGCCCAATGTCCCTTTCTCTGAAAATTTTTTTCCTAATCTGCAGCCTCAATCTCACCTGGCTGAGCTTGAGGCCATTCCCTCTCATCCTGTCCCCTGTCCCTTGGGAGAGTAGGCCAGCTTCCTCCTCTCTACAACCTCCTTTCAGGTAGTTGTAGAGAGTAATGAGGTCTCCTCTCAGCCTCCTCTTCTCCAGGATAAACAACCCCAGCTCTCTCAGCTGTTCTGAGTAAGGCCTGTTCTCCTGCCACTTCACCAGGTTCATTGCTCTATTCCGGACTTGCTCCAGAGCCTCAATATCCTTCTTGTGGTGAGGGGCCCACAACTGAACACAGGATTCAAGGAGCAGTCTCACCAGTCCTGAGTACAGAAGGAGAATAACCTCCCTGGACCTGCTGGTCATACTGTTTCTGATACAAGCCAGGATGCCATTGACCTTCTTGGCCACCTGGGCACACTGCTGACTCATGTTCAGTCGGCTGTCAACCAACACCCCTAGGTCCTTCTCCTCCAGGCAGCTTTCTAGACAGACTTCTGCCAGTCTGTTGCTCTGCACAGGGTTGTTGTGCCCCAAGTGCAGGACCCAGCATTTGACCGTGTTAAACCTCCTGCCATTGGTCTCAACCCAGCAGTCCAGCCTGTTTAGATCCCTTTGCAGAGCCTCCCTACCCTCCAGCAGATTGACATTTCCACACAGTGTCAACATGGTCAATCTGCCACTGAGCTATGGCTTCTGTGGAAGCAGGGTTCAAAAGGAAAGCTTTGGATCTGTGCTGCAGAGGAGATCAGATGTCCAGACTAAAGTAGAAACTTGTGTTACAGTTAGTTCCCAGTTACAGAATAGCTTCAAGTCTCTTCACATATAACCTGCAACATCTCACATGCTAGTTTATAAGAAAGCTGAGAATTTTGCTTCTAGATTATGTCAATAACAATGGGTTTGTGTGCCTTAAAATACTGGGGAGAATTAATGGTTTCAGGGCTGTAGTAAAAAACACTTACTGGGTTTGGAGTTCACTGTTCCCTAAAGGCTAAAAAATATTGTGGTTCTACTGCTTTGTTATACAGACAAAAGCTATATCAATATGAAATGCATAATGAGGCAGTATACAGTGTAAAAGGAATGCCTGTAAGTATGTTCACATTAAGAACACAACCCAGAGGGTTGTGAATCTTGCTGCTTCAGCTACTGAAAAGAGGGCACGTATAACTCAGACCAAGTGTTTTGTTAGGACTTTTAGGACTCCACCAGTTATATGTTGTCCCACATCAGGCACCTGTATCAAGCTGAGTAAGGCTGCATACCTTCACATCACACTCCTACGACATGATAGAAATAAATCTTAGATAACTCCTTCAGAGAAATTTTCCCCAATTATGACAAATTTGCCCTACAGTTCTTCTGGAATGGTCCTCACTGCCAGCTTTACTCACTGCTAAGCATCCCTCTGTGAGCTTGAACCAAAGAATATGTGAGTTAGTTACAGTTTTTGATTGTGGCAAGTGGTACTTGTTTCAAGCTATAAGGACTTGTGCTATTTTCTTTTCAATAGACCGTCCTGATTTAAATTTAGTATTACCCAAAATAACAGACAGACTCCTGCAGTACTAAGGGACATATCAGAGATGTCTGAAGGTTACTTTAAAATCTGTGCAAATGCTGATCATTTTTCTGAAGCGCTCCGGGATGTACAGGATCAGTCCTATTAACCCTGCTTGAGACATAGAATGGGACAACTAATAATTGTGCTCTGTATTTAGAAACAATTCTGCTTGTGCAATTTCTCCCTCTCGTCCTTTTTTCATTCACAGCATTTCATGAAGACAGTATCTACGTTTCAGAGGAGTCCATCTGCTCTGGCTGCTCATTCTTTTCCTGAAGTTATAAACCTCCATTTGCAACATCATAATCCTCTCACCACAGCAACCTGCAGTGAGGTCACAAGTGGAGGATTGTGACTTCAGGTGGGAAATGAGCCGCAGGAGCAGATGAACTGTTAAGAAGCAGAGATCCTATTTTCATTGCAAATGTCCTTTGCATTAAAGTCTGAGGCTAGGAAAAGGCAGCCAAGGAGGGACACTGAAGCAGAAAACAGCGCACACAGAAAGCATATTCGAATATTTTAAACAGTTTCATGTGGTGAACAAGCTCTTGGAAGAACAATATGTAAAACAATTGGCTTCTTCCAATCATGCTGATCAGAGGCTGAACAAAATGAAAACCAATCCTTGGTTAGAAGCCCTCAATTTCTCTCTCCTCTGCTCCCCTTCTACTCTTCTCTCTTCTCCACTGACATCTTGCAGACCATTTGGCACTGAGAAATACAACACTGGTGGAGTTTCTTGTAGGAGAACAGGACCTACAGCTAAATGATTGAGCATTAAGGTCAATACACAGAGACAGCTTTGTAAACTATACAGCACCATAATTTATGAGATAATAATGAGTAAACAGGCCACTTTAGGATCAAGACTCTGATTGTTAATTTTTAGGGTTTTCTTATGGATTTGTGTAAATAGAAATAGTTTTTTCTGTGTAGGAAGGAGAGATTATAGAGGAATTTCCAGAGCATTGAGTAGTATAAATATGAAATTCTTGGGACTAGACATTTAATATTAAATAAGAATCTTTGTCTATCTTGCATGGCTTTTTTTTGCGGTCTTGCAGGCCCCATTTGGTTCTAAGCAGCTCAAGTAGCATGTTGAGTGTTGGTCTCTTTTCCAAGTTAGAAGTGATGTGAAGAGAGAAAAGGTCTAAAGTTACACCAGAGGAGATTTACATTGGGCATCAGGAAGAATTCCTTCACTGAAAGAGGTTTCAAGTATTGAAACAGGCTACCCAAGGAAGTGGTGGAGGACTGAAGTATCTCTTACACAACTGAGACACAGACAGCAGTGCATGCAAACACCAGCACATATACACACAACTTGAAAATCCAAGGCAGCTCAATAGGAACCCAAACTCATTCTGACAGCTAGGTCAGCTCTGAACTGCTTTTCCATTTTACTACTCCAGGGTGAGCAAAGTTGATCCATGAGAAGAACCATCAAATATCCCCTGGGATGTTTAGTTCCTCATGTCCTAGTATGAGATGCACAATGAACCCCAGTTGTCAAGAGTGCTATATGTGAATCTGGTGGCCTGGAAGAGAAGATGTGCAACAGGGAATATCACGCAGGGAAGAGGCTCTGCCTGTTTTGACTTGGAATAAGAGGGGGAGAAGTGCACCAAAGGACATCTAGTATTTTTTTCTCTGACTCTTTTGAATACAAGATACGTTACGTCTGGCAAAAAGTCACCCTGCCTATGTCAGTCTTTACACACTCCCTGATGGGAGAAGGGGACATGGCTGTTTGACATTCAGGACTACAAGACTGTTGGGTTATAATCTCTAGTTTGAATTTAATCTTGTACATTGCACCTTGCCAGCACAGTCAGACTCCTGATAAGTATTTGGATGTTACTGTATTTGTATTTTATTTTCCCAGTGAAGAGAAGGGTTAATCAGATTTATAGTTCATCAGCAGTTGCATATTAAAGGAGGGTGATGTTTTTCTTCTTCTTTAATAGTTAATGTGGTAGTGCCAAATAAATCTCTGGGATTTTATTTATTTATTTATTTATTTATTTTAAGAAAAATTCTCTGTTATGTCAGGGAGGAAGAAAATTCATGTCAATACACTTTTCAAGAATCCACTAGAAGTGAAGAAAATAATTTTTTTACATACTCATCGATTGTTAACTTGCTTGTTCCAATGATACAGGAGGAAGAAAGTGCTATATGCATGTCACAATCTATAACAATGTAAGTAACAGGACTATTTTAGACAGAGAGAAGGGAAGAGAAGGTCAAATTCAGTTAAGCAAACAGACAAGGCAAAGAAATAGATTTAAACTTTACATTAAAACCTGGTGTCTTATTGCATTTTAGGTTACTGGTGTTTGATGATGGTTTGTATATATCTATTTACACACACCTTATATATATGGTGTAAAGAGAAGATTATCAAAGGAAGACAGGTCTGAATAATTCCTTAGGTCACACATGTGGTGCATTTTTGCAGCAATGTTTTTTATGGTTTGAAAAAGGAAGGTCTTTGGTCCAAGCCTTTTGCATTAATTGCTGGTACAAATAGGGATCTTATCATCAGATATTTTTCATCGCAGTGGAAGCCTGTTTAAATGATTAGGAAGCTGAGGATCTGAATCTTAAGAGGTTAGTGATAGAGAGGGACTAAATGATTCTGACGAGTATTAAAACTACATTCAAGGAATGGTAAAACTGATAAGCCTTGATGTTGCTTGTCAGCCTGTATTTGACTTAGTATTAGTCTCTTGAACTTAGCACCTATGAAGGTAGAATCTACATTTGTTTAAGTGGTAGATAATGAATGCTGTTTCTTGATTACAGCTTTCTAAATATGCTAGTAAAGACAAAGCTCAAGTGGTGTATGTTTCAATGCTTGCAATGATGGGCAATATACATTGAACACAGCAGGAAAAGCTAAGCTTAAAGAACAGCTTGAAGTCCTAGAGGCATCCGCAAAGGTAGACTTGATCCCTTTATACCACTTGAGTGAATTAAAGGAGAAATAAAGAAAGGAGAAATGACTCATTAAAGAAGTCACTATGTAAAGAACTCCACTTTCAGTGGAAGATATCCATAAGAGGCTTGTAATATCCTTACCCCAATATATCACAGTTACATATAAATAAGGAAGAATGAAGGACATGACATAGAGAGACTGTCATTCAGCTTTTCTCTCTACCTTAAGGTTTCTAAGCATCAAAACAAAGAGAAATAAGGAATTCCAATTATTGTGAAGCTCCATGAAGATTCTTGAACACCATAAGTAATTTGTGCTTTTTCCTTCTTCCAGTGGACCATGAAAGAAAGATGAAGCTTAGAATTTCAGTTGTCTTGTATATTGGAAGAAGAAACATATACATCACATAAGCAGTTAATTCTTAGGATCTTCCTCTGTAGTTGCAACCTTGCAGTAAAATATTCTTTCTTTTTTAATTTCAGAATAAATAGATAACATCCTCTTTTCTATCAGTCCTAAAATCTGCATTATTTTGCCAAATAAATCTGATACATTTAGAAAAAGAAAACAAACACCAGTCAGCAAGTGTCTGAAAAAATATATTTGATAAGCTGATACCTGCAAGGGATCTGAAGACACTGGAAACATCTTTTACCAGTTTTCTGGAAAATGTCACTGAGGTGGACTTTGCAAGGCAGGTTGCCATTACTCTGTCAGTAGAATCATCTTCTTTTTTTTCTGATATATATATAGCACTTGAATTAGTATTGACAGTGACATTTGAAATCCTGTATCTCTTTTCCTCAGCTGGAACTGTGCTGGCAGTTCTTCCTGTGGATAGTTTTGCAACAAACTGCTGAAAGCCATGTAATCTTTGTAAATTTCTTGACACAGAGTCTGCAAGACACACATAGACACATGGATATCTTTCTTATATAATGAAGCCAGTTTTTGCCCCTCACAGAACAATGAGTTACCAAAATCAACATAATCTGAGTCACAAAGAAAAAAGTTAGCAGGACATTTCCTTCTCCCTCTCCTTCGGCTTTTTTTTTTCCCCACATAAAAAACTTCTGAGAAGTAACAGATTTCTTGCTTCTTTACCTTCTGTTCTGTGAGTATGTGTGAATATCAGGACATGCTTTTATGTCCAACAGTACACACGTGCCCCCTGGTTTCAGGTAAAAGGCATGCCCTACATGAAAAAAACACCAAAATAGTTCATCATTCTCAGAATTATTATTTCATATCTGAGAATATTTCACAGATAGGAAAACAAAGAGACTTTTAAAATGTGTCAAAACTCAAAAATGAGCACCTGAAGGTGATCTAGAAATGCAGTTGGAGGAGTTGGGCTTCTAATTCCATTTGCTCTCCAAAATAGAATCACAGAATCATAGAATCACCAGGTTGGAAGAGACCCACAAGATCATCAAGTCCAACCATTCCTATCAAACACTAAACCATGTCCCTCAGCACCTCGTCTACCTGTGCCTTAAACACCTCCAGGAAAGGTGAATCAACTACCTCCCTGGGCAGCCTATTCCAATGCCCAATGACCCTTTCTGTGAAAAACTTCCTTCTAATCTCTAGCCTAAATCTCCCCTGGTGCAGCTTGAGGCCATTCCCTCTTGTCCTGTCCCCTGTCGCTTGGGAGAAGAGGCCACTACCCTCCTCTCTAACACCTCCTTTCAGGTAGCTGTAGAGAGCAATGAGGCCTCCTCTCAGCCTCCTCTTCTCCAGGATAAACACTCCCAGCTCTCTCAGCTGCTCCTCATAGGGCCTGTTCTCCAGCCCCTTCACCAGCTTTGTCGCTCTTCTCTGGACTTGCTCCAGAGCCTCAACATCCTTCTTGTGGTGAGGGGCCCACAACTGGACACAGGATTCAAGGAGCAGTCTCACCAGTGCCGAGTACAGAGGGAGAAGAACCTCCCTGGACCTGCTGGTCACACCATTTCTGATACAAGTCAAGATACCATTGGCCTTCTTGGCCACCTGGGCACTCTGCTTTATCATGTTCGATCGGCTGTCAACCAACACCTCCAGGTCCTTCTCTTCCAGGCAGCCTTCTAGACCGACTTCTCCTAGTCTGTAGCTCTGTATAGGGTTGTTGTGCCCCAAGTGCAGGACCCAGCATTTGGCCATGTTAAACCTCATCCCATTGGACTCAGCCCAGAGGTCCAGCCTCTTCAGATCCCTTTGCAAAGCCTCCCTACCCTCCAGCAGATCCACAATTCCACCCAGCTTAGTGTCATCTGCAAACTTGCTAAGGGTGCACTCGATGCCTTCATCCAGGTCATTGATGAAGACATTGAACAGGGCTGGACCCAGCACTGAGCCCTGGGGAACCCCACTTGTTTCTGGCCTCCAGCTGAAGTTAACACCATTTACCACCACTCTCTGTGCCCAGCCATCCAGCCAGTTTTCCACCCAGGAGATTGTGCACCTGTCCAGGCCAGAGGCTGACATTCTGCCGTAGCAGAATGCTGTGAGAAACCGTGTCAAAGGCTTTGCTGAAGTCCAGGTAGACCACATCCACAGTCTTTCCCTCATCCAGCAGCCAAGTCACTTTGTCATAGAAGGAGATCAGGTTGGTTTGGCAAGATCTGTCTTTTGTAATCCCATGTTGACTGGGTCTGATCACCTGGTTCTCTTGCATGTGCTTCATGATTGAACTCAAGATCACCTGTTCCATGATTTTCCTTGGCACTGAGGTCAGAATGACAGGCCTGGAGTTCCCTGGATTCTCCCTGGGACCCTTCTTGTAGAAGGGCACTACATCCGCCTCTAGTCCAGTGGAACCTCCCCAGTCTTCCAGGACTGCTGGAGGATGATGGAAAGGGGTTTGGCCAGTACTTCTACCAGCTCCCTCAATACCCTAGGGTGAATCCCGTCTGTCCCCCTAGACTTGGTGTCCAGTTGGGCAAGCAAGGCTATGACCACCTCCTCTTGGATCATGGGAGCCTCGTATCGCTCCTGTAGTTCTGGGGATTATACACAGAGGGAACAGCTTTCTTTACAATTAAAGACTGAGACAAAGAATGCATTAAGTACCTCAGTCTTCTCCTCATCCCCTGTCACTGTTGTTCCCTCTGTGTCCAAAAGGGACTGTAGGGTCTCCCTAGTTCTCCTTTTGTTATTTATATATTTATAGAAATATTTTTTATTATCTTTCACGGACTTTGCCAATCTGATTTCTAGTTGAGCCTTTGCCCCTCTGATTTTTTCCCTACACAACCTCACTTCCCTCCTGCAGTCCACCCAAGAGACCTGTCCCCAGTTCCAGAGCCTATAAACATTCCTCTTCTTCCTAACATCACTTAAGATCTCTCTGCTCAAACAAGCTGGTTTTTTCCCTGACGGCTTTTTTTCTGGAACATGGGGATAGCTTTCTCCAGAGCTGCTAGGATCTCCTTTTTGAAGAGCTCCCAGCCCTCATGGACTCCCTCGCCCTTAAGTACTGTCTCCCAGGAGACTTTGCCAACCAACCTTCTAAATAGTTTAAAGTCTGCCCTCTGGAAATTTAAAAGTGGTTACATATTTTATAAATCTTATTAGGTGCCTCCCTGCACCTTTGGAAGGTAAATGCACTGTAGATCTGACTGTCAAGTCCTGGTTCTTACAGGAAGTAGGAAAATATCCTTTTCTATTGTATAATTACTTCCATTCCATGAAGGGGAAAGCATAAGTCCCTAAATCTGTCACTGATTTCCATCCCAGCCTTTATGTCAGACTTTGGTGATAGCTTAGTATGAAATGAGGAGTTCTGTTGGGTTGTGGTAAAAAAAAAAAAAAAAAAAAAAGAAAACGAAAAGGAAAAGAAAAATAATATTAGTGAGAGGTTTTCCAGGTTAAATGATCTTTTTTTTTTCATAAATGTTATACCTGTCTATTCATCCACACATTCATCATGATTTTTGAACTACTTGAGCTAATGATGACCACATTTGCACTTCCTAGATTTTATAAAATTGTTACATAATTAAATGGGTAAGAGTGCATTATTTACATCTTTAAGGGCTAAACAGCCATGCAAAGTCATCTGTCATTAAACATGAGGAAATCAATACTGGGATTCAAATTTTGTTCATGTAAGGAGAATCATAGCATCACAGAATAGTTTGAGTTGGAAAAGACCTTACAGATTGTCTAGTCCTAACCCCTCATGATGAGTCAGACCTCATCTTTTGTTAGAGATTTCCCCAGAACTGTAGGAAACCAGGAATCACATGCTCCTTCACTAGGGCATGATACAGTTTTCATCTGTTTGAGGTTGCTCAGGATTGCTGCCAGGCAGACAGAGCTGTCCTCAGAGCAGATAAGGCTGTCAGAAACATTGTGCTTTGTTCTCTATTCCTGTGATCTATCTCAAGAAGGTTCTCTAAGGGTCCTTCTGAGTCGTACCATTTAAGTCAACACATTTGCTAGACAAATAAATCTTCTTTCATGACTGCCAGAACAAATATGTGCCATGAATGTTTTCTTATGTAACTGCTTTCCATATTCATTCACTGGCGACGAACTTCAGTCCACTAGTGCCATTGAAAAGATCTTTATTGTTTGGGATTCTTCTTATCTTTCAAGGAAACTGGGATCTCTCTCAAGGATAGAGGCATATCTAGCCTGACTTTTAAAAGAAGTTGGACAAATATCTCACGAAATTTCCATTCATGCCACCAGCTGGGCAGGAGATTTTTCGAAGTTTTCTAGGATTAATTAGCAGTCAATGAAGTGTATTGATGGCTTTTAATCTATTTGTCTGAAATATTTTGATTCTGAAAACATTATGGCTCTGAGTCAAGGTAAATATGGCACCTGACTTTGCTCTCAGGTGGGTAAACTGTAAACCATGACATATCTGGAAGAGGTTTTGTTGTTATAGCTGTTCTTTTCATATGTGGCTCAGTGTGTCTTTGAAGAACATCAATAGATTTCTTTGATTCAGGACCAGTAGTGCGTAAATACTCAATGGATGATTGAATAGGATGGGTTGTAGGGAAAGGTTTGTCAGCAGCAACCTCAAGCAAAATACAAAAATTATGCCAGTAGATTTCCTCTATGTGCCTTTAAGACTCTAAGCTCTGGGGAGTCTTGCATACAAATGTGAATTTGAGCCATCTTTTTACCTCAGGAATATAGCAAGAAAAATCATCGACCAGAAGTAAGATTCTTTTTTCTTAGTTTTTCAATATTTGATCTTCTGAAGCTTCTCTCATTCTTGCTGGGCACAGTCAGATTCAGAGTTTGTCATTTCAAGTCTTTCTTGTCAGTCATTTTTATATATCCTCACCCCCCGAACCAATTCACATATACGCAAACACATACAAAGTACTTTTCTTCATTTGATGATCGGATTTTAGCAAAAATTTTAACAAAGGAGGTGAAACAACCCCCAAAACTATCTTTTTCCCCACCTTTTCCTGTTTTAACATACTGGGGAGAAAAAAGCTTCTCTGACCTCAAAGAACTCTTCACGAGTTTTGAAAAGGATATTTTTTCAGGCTGTTCTACTTAAGCTTCTTTTTAGTTATTTGCAACTTCACAATCCCATTCACAAACTGTTGCCATGGCAAATAATTATATCACAGATGAATTGTGTATGCTCCCACTTCATGGCTGGAAGAGAAATTGTAAAAGGAGTGGTGAGAATGAGAGAGAGAGGAAAAAAAATAAAAATAATTTAAAATTGCAGGGGAGAGAGTTGAGAAATGATTGCCTCCTCGTTAACATAATTAACTCCATGAATTATAAATTGGTATTAGAACTTCTGACAAAAGGAGTAATTGTATTTACTCATGTAAAATTAAACAATACCAAAAAAAAAAAAAAACTGGATTCACCAGAAGCTCTGTTAATATTATCATAAAATTCAGAGATCCAAATAGCTCAGATTCAGAAGTGATTTAAGCAGCATAAACTTTAATGCTTCTTAGATTTGGATAGAGTGAACATGTTTCCTCGGTAGTTTATAATGAAACTGTGGCAAAAGGCAAATAAAACCACTCGCTCCTCAGACAAGGTAGTACTAATATAGAGAGACAACTGCATTCTTCCTACATAGGGACTATTCACAGGTAACTTTTTGGTTTTGCTGGGAATTTACATACATGCACACACAAAGTTATATACAGCTATACAGATAGCTATAAGGACTTTTCTCATGAAAGAAGTAAACCCTGTAGTTGATCTCTGAACTTTGGGTAAACAAAGAGAATATAACAGGTGGAAATGTACAGCAAAAGGTAATCTAAGACATTGGTTTCCCTTTGATATTACCACGCCCATAAGCAACTATCTCCTTCTGAGAGATGCATATCAACTTCATGAACAGAATCCTTCTTACCTAAATTTAGATATTAAAACTCAGGTCTTAGTTGACACAGTTAGTCAGGTTTCTTCTAGAATCAGTGTAGAGAAACAGACTGCTCAAAGAAATTATTTTGCCCAGTCTAAAAAACAGCTCTACAGTAGATGGGGATGATTACTTTATGGGGAGGTCATCCTTGCTTTTCTTTTTCTCAATTTAAAGGATCTAAGTCTCTTTGTATTTTAAATAACCAATAACACTTTTAAATCTATTTATTTACCTTTTTATTTATCTACCCTTTTTATTTATTTATTTATTTTTCACTGTTTCCCTTATTTCTTTCCCAGGAGGAAGCACTTATTCAGTCCTACCTATACTGTGATGAGTCATTCACAAGGTTTCAATTGTAGGTCTGTAAAGTAGTAACAGGATCTTTGGAGTTAAAGAAATTGGTCCATTGAGCAATAGCCAGTGTGATTAAACCTCTTCAGGGGGAACAACTGTCAGAGATGGTGCAATGTGCATATTAAGACATTTGCTTATTTTTTAATTGTTCATGCATGCAGTATTTACCAAGCTTCCAAAGTTGTTTCCCTAACTCCAACACCAGACAACTGTCCATAGTCTTTTTAGCTCATGAGCCCAGTTGAATATTTTCAGTCTTAGATGAATGATCAGCTTTGAAACTCTTCCTATGTCGACATATTACATTCAAGAACTGCATTTAACTTTCAGCAGGTTTGCTATACGCTGTATGAATACTTCATTCCCCATCCCAATCAGACACATAGAAAATACTCGTTCCAGCCAAGGTTTGTCTGCATTTAGTATTTCACCCAAGGCATTAATTTCAATTTTCATGTTTCTGCACTATGTTTTTCCTCCTTTTTTTCTCTTTCTCTCCTACAACTTTGTATATGCCAAAAGCCTTACCTGCCAACTGTTGGGAAAAAATGTGATTTCTATTGAATAGTGCACTTTGGAATGAAAGAAAACATTGTATAAACGAGGCTGAGGAACTCATTCACCTATGCCTATATTACTGTGAAATCAATTATGCAGGGCTCTTTCGAAAGTTACTGATTGTAGCAAATTGAATGGCCTCCATTTCAGCATAATTTGGAGAGGTTGATGTAATCAGAGACCTTACACCATGGTGAGATACAAGATTCATGATATTCAGATGGGAAAAAGGCTACAATGGTTAAGCTTATTCTGTACTCTCAGCTTACTGGCTGTAATGTTTTCATAAGTATAAATGAAATTGTTTTGATGAAGGCAGAGATCGTTCTAAGGGACTGTAAAAGGAGAGAAAAAGAGAGAAGAGGGGAAAAAAATCCCCCAAACACCCTATATCAGGCTGTTTGAAATCAAGGTACTGTACTGTTAAGCAAGACGGCAGTGAAATCTATTCCTGAGCATAATTGGTTGCAAATGAAACACTTTAATATCAAATCTTGAGTTGTGCCCTGGAGCTGCCGTTCAGGTTTGCATGAGCTACATGTAAGTAGAGGTAAAATATGTCTCTTTTTACTTCTACAAATGTACCTTCTATTTCAGTCTGTTGGAAATCTGTGGGACAAAATAATTGCTCTTCAACTGATGTGCAAGAATATTCTGCTCTGAGAAGTTTTCTCCTCTTAAAATTAACCAACCAACCAAATAAATAAAAATAACTCAAGAAAAATAAAAATAAGCAAACTCCTGAGAAAATCCATCTCATGTCAGCCTGTGTTCATTGTTTTGTGATGTGTCGATGTTTCTTAAACCTATGGTGATACCATATAATGACACTGCATTTATGCTGACAATCTATTTCACTCTCTACTATGCTCAGAATTCTTACTTATTTCTTCAGCTTGTAAAACCGTGGTAGTCCACATAGTTCTTGGGCAGAGAAACAGCTAAACCACATCTCTACTTACTGAAAGATTTCTTGGAAAATATTTCTCATTTGACTGAATTTCATTCTGCTATTAATGTGAAAGTAAGTAGTGATAGAGAGAACAAAATAAAAAAAACCCAAAACAAAAAAAACCCCAAACCCTGCAGATAAATTTAAAATTTTACAAAGGGACAAATAACTATAAAGCAAAAGGAAATAAATACAATATAAGCCAAGGAGAAGAGTGTCTCTTGAAAATAAATATCTCCCAGCTCATAAACAGTGAGGCCAATGGTCATGAATGTAGCAGATGTTTATTGCCTCATGCACCCTCTGCTACTTTTGGATAATCACTTAAATATCGCTAAATCCAGTTTGAATTTAAATTAGCTTCATATTTTCTTTCATGATTATTTCATTAAAAATATCATATGATTAGCCAATTAAACAGAGAGGGAGAAGGGGGGTGGGGGAAAGGAAGAAAAAAAAACAGTAGGAAAGCAATATCCTTTAATATTTTCAATTAAGATCCACTGCCACCAATAAAAGAGGCTTACATTTTCATTTTATGGGCACCTATGGAGAGCATTATGACACAAATGACTCAGAGCAAGGTAATCGTTTCAAAATATATTGTAGTGGCGGACTGTAAACAGTGCAGTGTATTAGCTTAGATGGCATGTGACGAAAATATCAAGTTTCTAGAAGTGAATTCAGTATTGGTTTCAATATTTCTCAGGGCTTGGATTTTCAATATATGTCTTGTTTTACAGGAACCAAAATAATTATCCTTATGGAGAGCAAAGCTCAGTGCTGTGGAGGACCATGATTCTTGTATTATGCTTACATGTCGTGGTGCCTTTTGAACTCTTCACAGGTCTATGAGGCTGAGGCAACTAACTGTGGAAGAGGTTTCCAGCACTGCAGACTTCCACAAAATCGTTTGAAGGTGGTCTAAATGAGCCATGGAAGGAAGGGGAAATCACATATCAGCACAATGACTGTACTCAGCACTGGTGAGGCCTCTCCTTGAATCCTGTGTTCAGTTCTGGGCCCCTCACCACAAGAAGGACGTTGAGGCTCTGGATAGAGGCCAGAGAAGAGCCACGAAGTTGGTGAAGGGGCTGGAGAACAGGCCCTATGAGGAGCGTCTGAGAGAGCTGGGGTTGTTTATCCTGGAGAAGAAGAGGCTGAGAGGAGACCTCATTACTCTCTACAACTACCTGAAAGGAGGTTGTAGGAAGGAGGGACCTGACCTGTTCTCCCAAGTGACAGGGGACAGGCCAAGAGGGAATGGCCTCAAGCTCAGCCAGGGTAGATTTAGGCTGGAGATTATGAGGAAGTTCTTCATAGAGAGGGTCATTGGGCATTGGAATGGACTGCCGAGGGAGGTGGTTGATTCACCTTCCCTGGAGGTTTTCAAGGCATGGATGGAGAGGTGCTGAGGGACATGGTTTAGTGTTTGATAGGAATGGTTGGACTTGATGATCCAATGGGTCCCTTCCAACCTGGTTGTTCTATGATAACTAGAAAAATACAAGTTTATCAGAAATCTAAAGACTAGACAGAACCTGTGTTATCTTCTTCATTGTAACATCCAAGAAAGCATAATAATTTCAGAAATATCACATTATAGCTTTAAAAAGTTATTTGATCCTCGTGAAGATCTTTTCCTTGTTTAAAAACATTTTTTAAATAAAATATTTAAAATAGGAAAAAATCTCATATCAGTACTTCTATTGACACTCTGACAGAATTTTTCCTTCTTTCTTTTCTTCCACTTCTGCTGAAACTCCATACTTTTCTCCTCATAGGAAAAGTTTTCTGAAATACAAAAATGAGTGAATCTACTTTGTTAATAGTACGCTAAATGATTTCCCACTACCTTGCTGGCAGGAAAACACATTGCCTGTTACTTGTAATTTTCCAGTGAGCTGTCTTCATAGCATTTCAGCAAAAGTTTTAAATTTACTTGGCCACTTGCTTGATCTTGTATATTTTCTCTTTTTAATTAAAATATTACAACAGGTGTGCAATGATACATAGGAATGCACTTTAGGGTGACTCCACCTTCCTTGTTAAAGGAGAAAAAGATGTCAGGTGAAGGAATGCATAGCTCATTAGGAATGAGAATAAAACAATAGCTGGGAATGGAGTCTGAAACAAAAAGGTTGTTAGAGATGGATGAATTTCAGGAATGAAATGAAAGAAACAGCTCTTTTGCTTTTTCCATGTGCCTAATTGGAAACAGCAAGATTTACTATCTCCTTCCTGTATCCATACCTCCCCCAGGCAAATTTTGGAGACTAACTTCCAACTACTGACTAAGGCCCATGAATTGCTTACTGCAACATTGTTCCTTCTGTTAAAATATAACCCAAGGATGCCTCTGAATGTAAACAGCAGATGAAATTTAGCATCTGACAGATAAGACTCATCATTGCTTTTTGTTATTTTGTCAAGGTCACATTTACAACCAGCATTTCTGAAGCCCAAATATTTGAACTGGAAAACAAATTCCACTGGAGTAACTTAACTGAACAGTAAAATGTCACCTTTTCAGTAAAACAAGTAGAAATGTTGTGGTTTCGGATCAAAAGGAAATTCTCATGGTTAAGGTAGAACAACAGTGAAGAACTTCACAATCTGCTGAGTCACTCTGTTGCCTGGGATGATTCTCACTGAGATATTCTGTAATGAGAACAGTATTTATACTTCATAGGAAAATATTTTGCTGATTTCCTCTGCTCTGATGATTCATTGCAGATTAGTTCATCAGATTGACAAGAGATGTATGCAGGTATAATCAGTGGAAAGACTGATGAATTACGCCAAAGGAGGATAGGTGTTACAGGAGGTTAACTCTGTGATGTTGAAATGACTACTTCATTAAATATAGATACGAGTTCTTAATAACGGGTTTAGATGCAGGAATGGTTTAGTTTCCCATTCAAATGAAAATCAAGTTCTTTGTGCCTTATGTAAGTATTCATTTAGATGTAGCAAATGGTAGTGCTGCTATGGGGAAAGCTGACCTCAGACCTTCAAAATGGTGGCAAATCTGTGAGCAGAGAGGTTCAAGGTGAAAACTTAGATTTTGAGTACATCTCAGTACAATCCAATAAGCATGCCTCTCAGACAGATTCTTTGAGTGAACAATGTGATGGTCAAGGAAAACACTAGTAGCAAAGAATTTGCATGTAGCAGAGAATAAGAGGAATATTCTCAGTTTCTGACCTTCAGCTCAGTTAAAAACATCGGGTGTTAATTTGTATGGTTTTGTGAGAAAAGGTTCAAGGAACAGGGTAAACTTAAAGTAGAAGCGACAAAGGCACATACTTGTCAAGGGCATAATTCAGAAGCATGCACTAGACATAATTACTCAGTAACATATGCATTGTTTCTGTACAGGGAATGAAAATAAAGAAGAGACATTAATCAGAACGATAATCAGTCAATGATGCAATAACAGTGATCTAGCTGTACTTAGTCAGAACACCTCATGTTCAGGAAAATATCCAGGTAGTCACCATTTTCATACTGATTATATCATGAAAAATGAGGGTAATGATTCAGGTTTGGCAGCCACAGGGTTCTCCTGTACTGAGAAACTAATAAATGGACACTAAATCTTGATATACTTATCACATTGGGGCTGTCAGGAGTGCATAATCTTCTTCAGAAAAGTTTCCTTGATCATTCAGGGCACCACAGTTTACTTTTCCCACTTGACTAGCACTTTAATACTTCAAATCTACTTAGTACTACATTAATATTTCCTTTTGGTATTACGTTTCTGACACACTCAAGTAGTACCTCTTTTCAATAGCAGAAGGTTCCTTAACTAGGAAGGGCCAGACTGTAACTTGGGCAGTGTTATTTACACTACAGAGATACACTGTTGTGTCTTATGAGCCCCTTGAATTAAGATTTTGGCACAAGCATGTTACTAATTAGATTGAATATGGGTAGAATTTTTTATTCTCTCCACCTGCTCTACATATTGAATGAGAAGGTTATTACTTGCATCTGTTACTGATGAGAATTAAGTTACTTCTCTGTTCCTCCAAGCAAGAAGGAAGTGGGGCAGTTATTACAGCTATAGGGAGTGCTTTCAATTTTAGGAATCTCATCTAGTAGAAGTTAGAAGTAAGAATCTCAACCCTCTCTAAAACATTTTCTCATCATTTGAAAATATATTTTTTTTTCATTTTCCACCCTATCCTTGATTATGACAACAAAAAAATTACAAAGAAATGATCATTCAAGGATGATCAAGAACTAAACACTCATTTATGAAGTAACTTATAAGTAGTTTTTAGCAAATACAGAAAACGTAAGAGACATGACAACCTCTAAAGAAAAAGTATTGTCTCCGTGGCATCCTTTTTTTTTGTATCGGTTTCATTTTAGGTTGGTTGGTTGAGCTTTGATATTATGGAAGAGAAGGATATAGCATAAGACCTGTCAAGTTTCTTGCACCTTCAGAAAAAATATAATTACTATGTTCCTCCTCTGTTACAGCTTCTAATGCTCTGGATAAGTGCATTCTTTTGCAAAGAGACAGAAGAAAATTCAGAGTTTTTTCCCAGTCTTTCACTACATTCTGGAATGATAGCTAAGATTCTTGTTTTAAGTAAGGCTTTTGAAGTTATTTCATATGATACTATTAAACAACCTTGATGAAGAACTATTCCTTATTTCCATTAAAAATCTCAGTTGAAACAGAATTTTACAATGCAAAGTTTAGTGCTTGGCAATTAACCAACTGTACAATTACAGGTATATGAATGACTGTTGAGGCAATAGTTCATTCTGAAGGGACAAAATAATATAGAAACAGGAATATTTTCAAGGAGATGCATGAAAATTTTCAGGAATACACAATATTGATAAAGTGTAGGGTGTATTTTGAGCTGGGTTTGTCTGCAAACAGTGCAGGAGCTTCTCTCTGTAGAGAATTTGAAGAGAATAATGCACAAGCATGTATAGGGCTAATTGTGTTCTTTATTGTAGAATGTGACCTGAGAAAGCATTAGAGGAAGGGAGGGAACTTCCAAATTTATTTACTGTGATTTCTGATTTCTCTACCAAATTCCAACTAGGAAAACCCCACAATCATATAAGTAGTTCTTCCTACATGTACCTGAAGTGATGTACCTCTGTAATACAGCTCTTACAGGTGTGTTTTTTGGGGTCATGTCCATATGAATATACCTGTACCATTCTTCACTTATGATGCATGTACCTGGATGAAAAAAAACACAACGAGTTTATTCCAGAAATGTGCTCCTGTCTTCACAATAATAGCACTGATGCATCCCATATTCTCTGAGGACTTTGTATCACTGCTGTGACTGTGAGGGATCCATTCTGTTTTTCCTCCACATCTATTTGTTCTTGATAAACACATACGGTTTTGTTTGGACATTTTTGTCACTTTTTGGCATGCTTTTCCAGATAATACCACTAACATGGTATAATGTGAAAACCATTGCATTCAAGTTCTATTTCCTTCCCCTCCCATCTGTCTCTGTCTTAGAAGACCTCTTTTCCTTTTATATATTCCACTTCTACCACCTACTTTAATAATCTGTGAGAGAATGAAACCAACTAATAGTCCATTTGATTTCTCACCTTCTTCAGGATATCTTCTTTACATGGCATTTCTCTTTGAGGATGGAATATGCTGTTACCTGCACATAAGCATGGCATCTTTGTCTCTGAAGCAATGACACTTAAACTCTAGGCAATTTTCATACAATCATAGAATAACCAGGTTGGAAAAGACCTTTGATATCATCTAGTCCAACCATACCTGTCCACTACTAAACACTTCATCTACTCATCTTTGAAATACCTTTAGGGATAGTGACACAATCACCTCTCAGGGTAGCCTATTCCAGTATTTACTAAGCCTGTCGGTGAACAAGTTTTACCTAATGTCCAATCTGAACCTTCCCTGGCACAGCTTGAGGTCATTCCCTCTTGTCCTATCACTTACCACTTGGGTAAAGAGACCAACACCTGCCTCTCTACAAATACTTTTTAGGTAGCTGTAGACATTGCTATGGCCTCTCCTCAGCCTTCTCTTCTCCAGGCTAAACAATCCCAATTCCCTCAGCTGTTCCTCATAAGACTTGATAGAGCAGTCCACATTCAATCTCTTCTTCTCTACTCTGAATGAGCTTTCTTTCTTTTCCTGCTGATTTGAAATGAACAATTAAAGGAAGTTCAGATTTAATTAAGTCTGGAAATATATGAGCTTTTCTGGGCTTTGTAGAATATGTATTATCTTATACTGTCAACATTTGGTTTTATTTCTCACAGTTTGATTTTTTTGTATGAAATAATTACAAATTAAAAAAAACCAGAAAAAATCTAATAAACAGGGATTTTTATAATAATCTGATTTAATAACATATTTTAGCAATTTGCTGCTAATCATGGCCTCAAGTTTTGCCAGGGGAGATTTAGACTGGAGACGGGGAGGAAGTTTTTCACAGAAAGGGTCACTGGGCACTGAAAGGGGCTGCCCAGGGAGGTGGTTGATTCACCTTCCCTGGAGGTGTTTAAGGCACAGGTGGACGAGGTCCTGAGGGACATAGTTTAGTGTTTGATTGGAATGGTTGGACTCGATGATCTGGTGGGTCTCTTCCAACCTGGTGATTCTATGATTCTATGATAAGCCAATCTTGAGACAGTTACCACTGTGTATTTTCATTTGATGAAGAGGCAAACTTGACCACAAATGGACCTATGAGGGTTCTTCAGCTTTTCACAATTTTTTTCTCTTTCACAATAATATGTGAAATATTTTCTGTTTCCATTTCACATTTTACTATTCCTATTTTCTACTCTCATTGAATTCCCGCAGTTACTGCTATCTACACTGCCTGATTCAAAATGAATCAAATTTGATGGAAATGGTCATATTAACTTCACTGGGCTTTGGTCCAGGTCTTGAGCCATGTGGAGCTTGAACCAACCTTGACCTTAGCAGAGAGGAAACAAGTTACCTCCAACATCATATCAGTACTTTTCTGCAATCCATCAGTGAGATGTGTCACATATGCAGCACGAGTGACTCCACCAGCCAAGAGTAATACTTTTGTGCTACTGGCTGGTGGCCAGTTTGGTCAGTCATGCTATTCTCCCTGTATGATACAAGAAGTTATGCATATTAAGCATTTTTTGCTCCTATTTAAAAATGACTGCCTGGGTTCTAACTTTGCATTAACTGCTCATAAAGTTCTGCAAATTTCTCTCCTTTCTTTTGTGATTAGCACATTAATGATCTTCAGATGGTTCAGAGCAATGCTGCAGAAAGTTTGGATGACTAACAGACCTTTCTGTTGTCACTGCTGAGGAATGTTTTAAAAACGGTGATGCAATTAAGAAATATTCATACAAATTAGAAGAGGAAATGAATTGTGGTTTTGAGTTAAATGGCAAAGCATTAAGATATTCCTCACAGCAGAATGTCCATGCATCATTAGTACACTCAGGTCATAAGTATGCAGCTTAGGCTACCACTGAGCCATGATTCACCTCAGTGAGTTAAGTGAATAGTGCCCTAAAACTGACAAAGAAATTACAAACTATGCATCACATGTACTATGTAAAATGATGACTATCTCTTAATCATAATAATAAAACCCAGGAAATTTTGCGTAGCTTTTATCATCTACATACCAGTTACTGATTAGTTCTTTAGTATGATGCATACAAAACAATGATAGGTTTACAGGAGATCAGTTCTCAGTTTCCATGGGGATTTTTAAAGATTCATGGCTTTTTCCTGTTCAAGGTAAGTGACAACATTTAAAAAGTCAAATACTCAAAATTGCCCCAGAAAATATACTGCCATTCCTACAGCTACAGTAAAACTAGTACAATTAATCAGCTGTGTCAGTCAGCTATTCTATATTTTTTCCTTTAAGGAACAACATTTTTAACAGAAACTCCTTTTCCTTTGTTTTTTGTACAGAATTATTTTCTTAAGAGAAACAAATTAACTCGGCTTTTAAAGTCTGCTTAAGAAATGTTGATTTTTAAAACACTTCTGCATAGGAAATCCTATACCCTTAAAAAAAACCAAAAACATTTTGACCTGTATATGAGTAATGAAATAGAAGAAGAGAGTCATAACCCCGAAGTATTGTACCAAAAGATTTGTGGTCACAGTTACTGAGAAATACTAAGATTAGTTCTGAGCTGAACATCCTCCAAGGGTAACCAGAAGTTTCTGGTAGTGATGCTCTTCAGTAGACTTGTTTTATTTGTTTGTTTGTTTAAAATCAATACTAAAGTAGTGTTACAGAATAATGAAAAGTAAATTCTGTGATTTGAATTGGTTTATACAGTTTCCAATAGCAAGCAGCAACTACACCCCGTGTCAGTGACAAATTTCTCACTGGGGTCCAGGAGCTGCTGTTATTATACTTATTCTGTGCTGTTTATCTCTAAGATAGTGCATAATGAATCCCTAATGGGGATACCCAGACCTTAAAGTCCTTAGGAAACTCTTAGCCTGGAAATCACCACACTACACCAATAATTATTACCTTGCACAATTTCTGTATGTGCACCATTTTACATTAAACTGAGTGAAGCAGGTGTCTTGCAGATGAAAGGAGAGACCAGAGAGATTTTACTCACAGAGTATGACAGTCCTGTGGGCAGATTTCTCCTCACTGGCGATAGGTCTTGATATTCATTTAACAGTGTGTACCTGCAGTCTCAGAACTATATTGTGATCGCAAAATGCCCCATCCCTCTACCCATTGTTATGGATTTATCTATGATTTTCTTGGTTGATGCCAGACTGAATGCTACAGGTCTGGCATCTGAATGATCCTGAAGGAGCTTCGAAAAAGCATCTCCTCAAATCTCTCTGACATACACAGCACAGATGGTTATGCTGATGTATTTATTTATTCCCATTCAAATTAGCAATTAGCTTTTTTGCTCTAATTAAGTAGCCTTTGTGTTTGTACTCAGATCAGCGTATATTTTAGGCCACATTTAACAAATTGTTCACAGAGCAGTAATAGCGCTTCATAGCTTCTACTCCTGTCTTACTCTGATTGGTTGTACAGGCATAGTTTCCACAAGGTTAATTGATGAGAACAAAGTCAGAAATGAGGGATCAGAAACTTAACGACTCTGTGAGATATAAGAACAAAAAATAGATGACTATTATCAATTCTGAGATGGTGAATACAAGAGAGTATTGTTTAGAAGGGGAGAGACCACAGCCTGAATGATAAGAATTTTTTGTAAAATTCTTAGAAATTCCTGGACTCTTACAGCATCTATTATGTAGGCTCACACAAGGGATTTCTGGGTAAGCAGGGCCTCAACAATCTGTGTTTGGGTACTTCATCATAACTATACACACAAAAGAAAGATACAGGCTTCTTCAAGCGTACACCAAGCATACTGTTATTATCTTCCATTGTTTTTCTAGAAATGCTTTGGATCAAGGAAGGACATATCCATGTGATATTGGGAAAAGACTCCACATTTTCATCTGAGATTTATGTATCAACCAGAGATTGAGTAAGGAGTTAGAGGGGTTCAATGGATAGCACGGACACCACAGGATTATACTTTACTTAAGCAACAGGGGTATGTTAGGTATAAGGTCTATGCAGATGCTGACAACCCAATGAGTCTACAAAGATTCAAGAGCTTCTAGGATACTTCACGTTATTAGTGCCTGTGCTGTACAGTTGATAAATGTATTGGTGGAAAGACTGGAACATCTGGAAAGCCTTCAGGCTTAGAGCACTGGTGAACACAATCTTGTAGTGTTTGTGTACTTAAGATAGGTGCGTTTGGGGTAGGTTTGTATTGTCAGTCTTCCTAAAATCAGTTAGGGTACCCACACTGATGTTTTGGCTAGCAGTGCAGTTACACAAACAGCTGTTCCAAACAATTACTTTGTCAGGACAAAGACTTCATTTTTTTTGTTTGTTTGCTTGCTTGCTTCCTTCTTTTTCCCTCCTTGGAAATAATTCTGGGAAATTCAATCAAATGGTAGCCCTACTTCAGGGGAATCTGGCATCAAAGGCTGAATTCACCATTGCTGTAAGAATCTTGTGTGACCTTGACTAAGTCACTTCTTCTCTTTGTTCCTCAGCTTCTATCTGTAAAATGGAGATAAATGCATTTCCATACCTCATGGGGGCCTGCTAAAATACATTCATTACCAAGAAGTGCATTTTATCTCCATTTTACACATTTTTTCTCTGTTGTCCTTGTTTGAAATCTGATTGTCCAACCAGTCCCAATGTAAACCCCCTTGCTTCTGAGTGGAAGCCAGGATCTACCTATCAAACTTTTTAGAATTGCCTCTTGCGAACTTTTCCTCTGTGAAACTAACAGCACTGTTCCTTTTATACAAAGAATTGTGGACTGAACAAGAAGAATTTCTGACCCAGTCTGAGAGTTCTTTTATTGCTTACTTTGAGTTGCCTACAGTTCAGGAAATGATGTCGGTGTTTAAGAACAACTTCCCTCAAGTCATCAAAATGCAGCCATTATTTGCAGAGGAACTGGTGCCAATTAAATGAAGATTGAAGCATTTGTGGAGTTCATATTTTCTTACATTTTCAGGTCACTTAAAAGATGGGAAACAATTTCAGGGCCAATATCCAAATGCATCAAAACCATCTTTTGATTATGTAAGATCTTCTGAGAAACATTATCCTACTTTGTTCTTCTACATCATAGAATCATAGAATAATCATGTTGGAAGAGACCCACCGGATCATCAAGTCCAACCATGATCATTGGTTCAATCCTAAATCTATTAAATCTATTAAATGTAAATAAGCATTATAGACACACTCAAACACATGCATACACACAGTTAAAAATAAATCTAGAAAAAGGGGTGCTGGTGAATCATGAAGGGATTATAATTTGTTTTATTCAACAAAAATGAAAAGTTAATTGAAGTAAAGCTGTCTTCAACTTCTATTAATGATTTTTCTCTTTTTAATATTGTTCTCTAAGCAAACAGGTTTTTATTTTCATTTAGACCTTCAAAAAATTTCTATGAAACTGGTCATTTGGCTGTTATTTCTGGCTTGATTAATAGGGGTTATATAAAAGCATATGTATAGGTGTACTACAGGTTCTGATAGAGTCTACTTTCAAATTTCAGATGAGCTGAGGTTTTCAAGGAGAAGGAAAAAAAAGTCAAAAAAATCTGAACAAAGCAAAAATCAAAAAAAAGATAACCTTTGCTTAGGAATCTGTTTGCAGTGAACACTCGGCTGGGATCATTCCTGCCACTGAACTCCTCTAAAAATTTGAAGCATGGTATATGCTGCTTTAAGTAACAATGAAGAGCTGAAGAGTGGAAGAGACATCAGCATGTAGGGGAAAGTACAGGGGACAGTACGAGGAGAATCTAATTTACACAGACTTATTTCACCCAGTATACCTCTGTAGAGAAGAGAACAAACTGTAGATAACCACAGTCATTGTTTCATTTGCACATTCTTTAGGGCAATGAAAGAGACATGTCCTAAAGATGAGCTGCCTGCAGTTTACACAGAGAACTGCTTGTAGGCCTTAAAAAATAAAGGAAAGCAGCTAGGTTCAATTTTCTCATCAATGGCTGAAAATCAAAGCAGGACTGTGCTTAAGGCTGTGACCTATGAACGTACAGAGAGATATCACTTAAAGTTTCTTCATTGATCAGGTTATCCTGAGCTGCTAGTTCAGTCACCTTTTTTTTTTTTTTTAACTCTTTGAAATTGTTCTTCCAGTTTAGTCACTGTTTCACACTGCTTCCAGCTGAGTGGTATTTTAGTTCACAATAAATATTCATACCACAAAAAATTAGTTTCACACTTTTAAGAGTGTAAAGGGTTTATATTCAGTTTTTCCTGTTTTCTTTCCAATAAGGAACTACATATGACAAAATTTAGCTTCTTTTTAACTGCCACAAAGTACTCATTTACATGAAAACTCATGGTTTGCAGTCCCCAGCTCTGTAATAGGTTTCTCCTAACTGTTTTGAACATCTCCATACCATTTAAGGTACACAACCTTATACCAGGACCTACCTAACTAAAAATGTGGGAATATCAATTGACCAGAACCTCAGATTAATTAACTGTATGATAAATTATCATGTAACAATCCAACATTTTAACACCATCTAGATATTTAGTCTCAAAACCCTGCAACACACAGAATGTTGTTTGTCTGTTTCATTGAACAGGTCTAGTTAAAATACGTTGCTCTAGTAGTCCAATTCTTCCTAACAGCAGAGTTCAGCAGCAACGTATTGTGGCAAATTCAGCATTATTTTAAGGCCCATGTCCATTGTATGACAGGATCTGTGTCTGCTGGTTTCCGATATGATTAAATAAAAGATTTATCTTATGTGATCTGCATCACCACTAATTATTCACTGATGAATCATCCTTAGTTTTGTCAGATCTTTAAACCTTTGAGGTTGAGTGGTCTTGGTCAGCAGATGCCAGCTGTGGAGGGCTTGAATACATCACATACAAAAAGCAACCAAGAATTTTTCAATGCACAGATGCTAAACTTAAAAAACATCTTAAAGTTCTGAGCCTGTAACTAAAGAATTATATCACCACACTTTAAAGAACTTAATATAGAAAGGACCCTTGAATGAAGGCCTGGATATATTCCATCAAACTTTTTGGTACGTGGGCACTCAAACTGGGAAGCTAGTGACACTAACCTCTATATATGCATCCAAGGAGAGATGTAATTGATCCAGACAAACACCACCAGTTCTTTCAGTTTTCTGAAAAAGTAGCAGAGTAATTTAGTCTTTCTTTTTAGACACCTGCATACGTTAAAAGCAGATGAGCTGAACCTGGATTGGAATGTTGCAACTGTGACAGTGTTGCCTTCTATGGTTCTGAGAGGCTTTAAGTCTGAAGCTTCAACTGTGTGTGTTCTAAAAAGCCTTGGTGACCAAAAGTTTGACAGGGCTTTAACAGATGCATAAGACTTCCACAAGATTTATTCTTCATGGAAAGCAGATTTTTACCAATACCACTTACCTCACGAACTACCAGTTGTGGGGATTCCATAATTAAACTGGGGACATAGCATAGGCAATTCTGAAGCGAAGTCACAAAACTTTGTACATGCAAACTTGAAGTTTACTTTTCAAGGTCAAGACTTCTTTCTACACTGTGGAATTGCAAGGCCACTGTTCAAATATTTAGCCAAGAATCTGTTTCAGGAGAAAACTCCAGCATATTCCAGACAGAAGGCAACCCTGAATTGACTTAAATTTCATGAGAAGACACTTACCCTCAGGTATGTGTCTTTGATATACCGTGGGGTCCTCTACATTTTAGGCTGGCCTTCAGCTTCAGAGCCTATCTCCATATGAGAAATCCACACCATGTCACTTTTTTATAGCAGTCAGAGAAGTGAAACTGCAAATCAGATGCTGATTAAACCATCTGTTTGCAGGCAGGTACTTGCAAACCGTAAGGGGAAGGAACATCTGACAGCTTTTTGCAAAGCTCAACACTAGTAATGTTTACTACATTGTACAATCCAATGTACGTGTTACTTGAGAAAGCCCTAACCTTCAATAGTTGAACCACGTTTCTGCTGAATGAGAGAGGAAGCAGAGACAGAACAAAGTGCCAAAGCTTGGAACATAGGGTTGAACTCTTCCATGACATTTTCTGAGCAAGGGCAACTTGCAGCTTTACTTATGAGGCAAAGAGTTTTGGATGAGGAAATGCAAGTTACTGGACTACACAAGTAAAAATTGCTTTTAATTGTCTTAGATCTCCTGCCTAGCCATTAGGTACTTTCATTTTTCATTTTCCTGAAATACTGTGACTGTTTTTTTGCTGTAATTGTAGGACTCATAACTGTGCTTGAAGGATGAACTTGCTTCATTAGGACAATTCTTAATACCTACAAAAGCAGAGTAAATCAGAAGATAGTATTGTTGGTGTAACTTCCTTACAAAAATGTGGTAAAACTCAGTCTTGTCACTGAATGTAGGACTCTGGAAAAACGGAAACACCAATGACTAGCATGAATTTCACTGAGCACCAAGAATCACCTTCACATCGAAAGACACATTGCTGTAAAATACATTTCTGTAGAGTATAGTGCTTTTATTAAAAAGATGTTTACCAGGTTGTTAATTGGTTTTGTTGGTTTTGGTTTCATTTGTTTTCTTTTTGTACCACCCCAAAATAGGGTAGGATTTTTTTTTTCATGAAGGAGAGGGCATGTGCATTAAGAAGAATAAAAGTATAATTTGGATTAAAACTGAATAAATTTTGTTCCTTTCTTAGTTTTCCTTTCTAAGGAAAAGAAAGCAATATACCTCTTAATCCATTAAAAAATACCCTCAAAATGTTGAAAGAAACATCCTAAACATGCTGGCACTTTGCAAGGTAAAAAAGAGAAAATAGAGATAGTATCTGGAGAGAGATGCTCTCTATTTGATAAAAGTCACAATCTCTGGGACATTAAATACATTAAAACCTAAGGAAGACCTACACAGCAAGATATGTTCAACCTCAGTAGTTTTTATTCCTCTATTACCTCACCTGACTTTTAACCCTCTAGTCTCCCACGGATGAGATACATTGAGGGATGTCTACTGTGATGGGTCAGATAGGAGAGAACAGAAAAGCCCATTGTTTATTGCATAGTATAATGTTTCCAGCTAGTCAACTGTTGCATCATTTTCCATTCAATGAGCACTTGAGTGTTAGCAGATTGCCTCCAGGTTGAATGCACAAAATGCTGTAGGTGCTTTTTGTGGCTCACTGAAGGGAATGTAACTGACACTGACACTATCTGGAGCTGAGACAACATTAATACAATGAGACAGAAACAGAGTTAGGCCATGGAAAAGATTTTGGTCTGAGTGTTGGCTGCACAATCCTTTTCTCTCTCTCTCTCTTTTTTTTTTTT